>JAUZNJ010091479.1:0-22433 GCA_034780135.1 Jordanella pulchra | reverse complement strand
AAGGTGGTTATATAACACCCACGCACACTAAAGCTCTCCTTTTCATCCAGAAGTAAATCAAGTTCTAGTTTTGCTTCTGACTCCCTACAGCTAACGGCAGTGATGGCCTTAATGCTCGACTCAACATTTTTGTTGCACAAAAAGTTTAGACCAAAGACTGGACTCACTAAACTGAAATGAAGGTTTGAAATATAAGTGTAATGTATTTAAGATGATCTCAAGTTCACCTAAAGGCAGAGAAGGTACAGTAACTGAGCATTGGACAGAAAAAATCAAGGTAATTCTCTCTTATTCTGGAGAGATTTGAGGGATTTGTTATAATAAAAACACTTCTGTTAGAAGTGCAATGTAAGAAATATCTACATCTGAACACTTCAGGTGCTTTCTGTCATTTTCAAAATCACAATATAACTTTTAAAATTCTGAATATGTGGACTTTTGCAAGAGATCTGCATGATCTCTGAATTACTTCAGATGCGTTTAAACAATTATGATTTGAAAGCACACTACCAGAATGAATAATTCATCAAGATGATGCATTGCATTCCACTTCATAGGACTTTTCACTCAAGACTAGAGCACCTCAGGCAGCCTTTCTGCGCCAATTAAAGGATTAGCCACTACGAAGTCAAGCGTGAATAAGCGATAGAAGACATTAGTTATTGGTTTTCTCAGCTGCTTCATTCTTAATAACAAAATGGACCTCCAGTGGCTCTTAGAGATAAAGTAGGCTCACACAGGCCCAAAGTCTTTGAATGCAGATTAGAAAAAAAAGGGGGCTGTGAGTACTTTCTTCTTTTGTTTTTTTTTTTTACTCCCAGCCTTTTTAGGACTGTCTACTATCAACTTGTCCCTCTTTGTACTCCGTGCTGACACAATGCCTTTACATAACCAGTCTACATTCAAACAAAAGAAATAAATTCACAAATGTTTAATCTCCCCTTTTCACTAATTTATATACTATTTTGTTTTTATTGCTCAATGAGAACTTCATTAGGAAATTAGTTATTGTTGCAAAAAGATTTGCAGCTTTTATTTAAAGACAAGATAGGACATCAAAAGCTAATATTCATTTTTAATTAAAGATGTTAAATTCTTGGCATCTCTGTTAGAAAATTCTGCATTTGTGCCCAATAGTATGTGCCCAGTGGCCATTCAATTAACTGCACCAGTTCAATGACTTGTTTATTTGGAAAAGAAGCATCTTACTGGTTCACTGGGTAAGCCAGATTGATACGTGTGGTTTAATTCGGTTTCTACAATATATTAGTCTTGGAAGCTGCCTGTGGAATGTGTTCACAAAAGGGAGGGACATTCAGTCAAATTCTTCAATTGAGTAACTTCTGATTGGGTAACTGTCTCCCATGTCAAGTTTTTGTTTTGATTTGTGTTTGGTTGGAACTATGCAGCAAGTTGCCAGCAATGTTATGCGTCTGACCAGAAGAGACACAGTGGCAAAGGGAAAGGGTGTTACAGGAAAATTCAAAGTGAAATCTTGGAATCACAAGATAAACTAGCCAGTTTTGAAACACACTTGGACATACACAATGAATAAAATGTGTAAATAAAACAGTGTATTTTATCAATGATCGGAGCTCAAGCTTTTGGAAAACAGAAAAAGTAAAGTAGTGATGCTCTTTAAAGCTTGAAGAAAACAAAACAGAAGAAGAGTAAGGCTGCTTTGGCTATATGAGGGACAATGCAGAACAGTCATGGCTTGTAGCGCTTTACTCTTTATGTATTTAAAAAAAAAAACACTTTGGCAAACTTCACACAAAGCTCTCTGACAATATGACAATTTTTATTTCATTTAGATTTAGTTCTCATCATGACAGCCCTGCACAGTTTGGGACATTTGCTCACTATTTGTAGTAGGAGCCACTAAATATGCACTGCAGCCAGTGTGAGGGAAAAAAAGTGCATTTGTTGATTTGCTTATGTCTTTTTGCACAGTTAACTGAATTAAAAAATTTTAACACCTATGTAAATGTGATGTGAACAGTTCTTTTTATTCACTCTTTAAAATAAAAAAACAACAACAATACACATGCCTCTTAAACCTGGAAAACCTTTGTTGATCTTAATAAAGTTGGACCTCAATTCTTGTCAATTTTGACATGAAGTGTGTTGATCAGGAACTAAATAATCACAGCTTATGTACCTTATTATTCTAAAGTATTCATGAAGCAGGTTGCACTCAAGACATGCAGCAGCAAACCTGCACATTAACGCCAGCAGATCAAAGCAATTAGCAACTATTTCTATATCTGGTCATAGTTGTCTTCTCCTGGGTTCCAAACACAGTAAATACAGAAGAGTTAAAGAAAAGCTTTTATTCTTTAAAGGTTTAATTGTCAGAGATGTCTAGGTCCTGACCTGAGAAAGTATTTCTCAAAAGCTTAAAAAAAAGAGTGACGAAGTTTGCATAAAGGTTTTAAGATCAATAAGTGATGCTGGAAACTGTGAGATTGTATAATGAATCCTGTCAGCTAATTTATTGAGCGCTAAAAAGTATTATCTGAAGTGAATATGTACTGAATTTGAAGAGTTCATAGTCTAAAAAAATTGACTGTTTTCACACTACAGACAAAACCTACCCAATTATGTTTTTTTACCCATATGTAACTCAAAGTTTATTTTACATCTGTTATGATTTTATCAGCGTTGGTTGGTTTGTCTGTCAAAATAACTAAAAAGGTTATGAATGGATTCCAATGTAATTTTTTTATTAAAGGTTTGCCTCATGCCAATGATCAATCTATTTAATTTTAGCGATGATCCACATCCTAATCTGAATACAGAATTAGGGTTATACCATTCTCTAGCATTATGAGGTATATTTGGCAGAACAAGCAGTTCCTCCTTAAACCAGAGGGTGGCAGCAGTGACTGTTGACAACTTCAGCATTGGACTCAAGAAGTCCACAAGTGTTTTACTGAAAAAAAAAACAGAAGAAAAAACATTGTTGGTTTTTTTGTGGGGAAAAAAAAGTATAACCAGGATCAACTGAAAAGTTATTTTAAGCATTTTTTTTGCCAAAGGTTTGCCTCATGCCAAGGACCACAATATGGGACAAAATCGGCTGCTTGTGGCGAAGGCCTGCGCTCTTAGAGTGCTTTTCTGGTTTTTCCTGTGGTATTTTCACTTGCCCAGTGGCTATTCCATTAACCTGATATGTAGTTGACACTGTCATGTCAAATTTTATCTGACTTTTATGTCTTTTTTTTTTTTCGCTGTTCTGTTGAGGTCATGGTCCTATTTTGGGCCCCATTGCTCCACAAGTAATGATACAGAGACTCCAAAATAAATTTTTACTTTATGTTTGAACAAATATGGGTCAAACCAAGTGTTCACTCACCACCATTCATGTCTAGTCAGATTTTCTTTTCTATTTAAACTTCTTTGCCATGCCAATTGCTTTCCAACACGTTGCATAAAATAACTATTTTAGTCTTCAAGAAGGTCAGGGGATCCACTCTGGTTGTTATTTGTCCACATTTACATAATGATCAGGTTTTTACCTAAATGAAAGCCTGCATTTAGGTCGAAAACAGATAAACACTGTTTGCTCACTGCAACCCTCTCAGGAGCAAATCAGCCCTGGTGTTCGGTTTCAAAATTAGAAGCTCATGTAAACAAGGGTTTGGCAACCTTTAGCATCAGCAAATGC
Source organism: Jordanella pulchra (assembly GCA_034780135.1). Classification (NCBI taxonomy): domain Eukaryota; kingdom Metazoa; phylum Chordata; class Actinopteri; order Cyprinodontiformes; family Cyprinodontidae; genus Jordanella; species Jordanella pulchra. The sequence goes on along the minus strand of JAUZNJ010091479.1, from coordinate 18,763 downwards.
CTTTGTGCCAGATCCAAAACAGAAGGTTGGATGTGGACCAACATTTGTTTTGCTGTGACAGAGAGCAAGACGGTTAAGCAGGTGTGAAAATAATCTAAAGTATATTATACAAAAACTATGAACAAGCTGTTAGTGTAAGGTCTAAAACATAATATGTGTGTTGACTTTTCAGACAAGGATTGCACTAATAGGGATTCAAAAGTTAAATGGAATACTAATAGCTTTTAGAGAACAAAGGTCTTTTCTCTTAACTTTCACTTCTGTAAGTTGTTTTTATCATGATCTCATCAATATTTTATGTTTACACGGCGTTGTACACAGCCTGCTTGAATCCCTTCTGGATCAACACAATCCAGACCCAAATGGGATACCACATTAATTGCTTTTTAACACTCCGATGCGCACAATAACTGTAAAGTGGTTGCCGTGGTCAAACAAGTTTAGACTGATGTGTCGTCTCAGGGCTGGAGTTTTGCAGTTAAATCTGCTGAGGAGAAGCAAAAACCATCTGGAGCAATCATCAATTTCTTATTTTTAGCAGTTTTCACAGAAAGCAAGAATGTAATTTTACAAAGTAAGAGCATCTCAAGCATTATCTGGCTATGAAATACGTAGGACATATCATTTTGGAAAACTCATGCCTCCGTTTGTAGGCATGAGGCATGATGCCAGGGTAGCCTACAAACGGAGATTTCCTTATGCTTCTGTTTTGTTTTTTTTTTGGGGGGGGTTAGTATGAAATAAACCTGATAAACCTGATAATCTAACTCACTCTAGTACGCATTTTCATGATCCATCTTCACAAATGGTGAGATTTAGTACAGACTCTGGCATACAGACTCTGCTAACTAGGACACAAGTTTATGTAGAGCAGCCAGGGTGAAAGTCAGGATGGTTCTTTTGATTAGAAGGTTATCAAAGTCACAAAGCAGCATTACAGTATTACACTTTCACCACAATGTTTGTCTTGAGTCAGCAATTTTCTTTTTTCTGAAATGTTACTTTTTCCATGATTACAACCCTTCCAGGACCTGCAGCTAAGTAAATCTTCACTCAGTCAGCCAAACCCATTTTTTCTTTGGACTGTGAAACTTGTGAATTCTCTGATTAAAACTTAAGTAAGGGAACTTGGGCACAAACATTGTTTTATTTTAATCTGTAAAAAGACGCTAACAAACAAGTTATAATCAATGCTATTTGTTTTTTACAAATTTAAATATTTTAAAGTAAACTTCAATTCCTTTCTGTTGATGCACAAAGACAAAATTCTAAGATATTTTAGTTAACAAGATGGCAAAATGTATTCACAGCAACGCAATTTAAAAGCACAGATATATTTACCATGAGTTGGGGTCGGTCATTGGGAATTAAGAAAGGATCAGAACTGGTTCTAACCTCTCAATTCTCCAAAAAATCGTTTAAGCTTTTTTATTTTTGAGTTCCAAGTTTTGACACCCAGTCCACCGACTGGAAAATATGAGCTTCCTAATATCAGTGATGAAGAATCATCAGGAGCGGGTGAGTGTGGCATTTAAAAGCATTGCTTAAAGTTAAAAGAGTTATAATCCCATGTCAGTGTGGCTACTTGCCACACTGACATGGGATTATATTATGCAAATAATGACGCATGGCTTACGTAATAAAACTCCACCTCACTCGTCTCTGATCCACTGCACCAATGTTGTACAGTAGGTTCCCTGAGGAAATTTGTTCCTCCTCTAATTTCATAGTGAAGCTTCTGCATGGAGAACACAGCTTTTTTATACTTTCTCCCTTTTACGTTACATCCTAACAGATACCCAACTTGTTTCCTAAGATTTCTGGATAGAATGAAAAGTGTTTTAATGTAGATCTGCCGAACTTATGAATAGTTTAAAGGTTAACTTCATCCGATGTTTATTATAGTTCATTTGAAATCTGTTTCATATGATAAAACCCACCAACTGAACGATGAAGCAACAAATCTGATTGTTTTTTGTCCACAAAACTAAAACATCACTACTTCAATGTCAAGTTGAGTTGAACTGAGGTGTAGTAAACGACACAAAGGATATAAAATTTGAAATCTTCCTTCAGCTCAGACAGTCAGCCTAGCAATTGGCCCAAGTCAGGATCTACGTAAATAAAATATTAAAATTGTTTTATATGGCATGAGTACCTGCACCCACAATGCAGAAATTCCAAGTCATTTTATTTACAAAGACACTCCCATATAAATTTATAAGCAGATAATCACTAAATGAGGCTCACAGTGACCTCAATGTTTTTCTAGGTTCTTTTGTGACATTCTGGATGATTCATTTTTAAGATGTAAGTATTGTTTTTACTCTTGTAATAACCTGATAGACAGGTCAGTTCTGGGAGGTTTATGCTTATGATTTAGAACAATGCTTTAGCCATTTTTCCAACCTTGGAAATGACTTTATAATGTGTCATAGTCTGATGTCTGATGTCAGCAACTTTCTCACCTGATTTTGGATTTGTATATATGGAGCTCATATTATAAAACAGGTTCTTTTTTACTGATTTATTGCTTCTCCAGAACTGGCAGCAGTTGGGCCTGGCTGTGGGTATTGGAATCAAAGTTAAGTTTCTTAAATATTTAGATTAAACAAGGATGGTGGATACATTTACAAATCGGGCCAATATGTTTTTCAACCTTTTTTCACCTTCTAATGAATGAAAATACCATTTCAAAGCTGCCTTTTGCATTTGCTTAGGTAACAGTGGGTTTTTGTGATGTGCTAGAAGGCTTACTGTGACAAAAAACCCTGAGCATAAGAAACTTCTAGTAGCAAATACTTTCACAGCACTTAAAATATTTTCAATTTTGTTGAAACTAGAATGGCAATTGTTTCACTGGTATTTAATGTACTAGTGCAACTTGCTTGCTTATCATGATATATGCAGAACCTTTAGCAAAGTCTGCTCCTAATTTCCATAACAGAACACATTTTTTACCTCACCATTTAGCTGACCAAAACACAACTTTAACCCTTTATTCTCATCGCATACTCCTCTAAATCATTGGAGTAATTGGAAGCCACATTTGCATAAAAACCCTAATAACCAGCTGCACACAGGTGCTCAGATAGAAGATTAATAGACTTTAAAGCTGTTTTTTCAAAAGCTGTGGCTGGAGATGTCTAATTTCTAGTGTATCTAATTGTAATCATACAGAAATAGGTTATTCAGTTTGGTAGCTAAAGAATAAAGCATCTGTTAGAACCTGTGTTTAACCAAATGCCGATTTCACTGTGATAGACCAGGATTAGGCACAAGAATCAAAAGTTCATGAGCTCGTAAAACCCTTGAGGTTGGCCAACAAAACGACTGGGCTGAGTCCTGCAAGCTAAACTCTGCACCCAGAGATCCAAGGCTTTCCCCATCTCTGCTGTGACCAGCAGAGTTTCATCCTCCGGGGCACAGCCTAGAGAGTAAACATCACTCAGGGGACCCCTTTTAGTATCTAATTTCCCTAGTCGTTTCCCGTGATGTGGTAAGCTCACACTTCATTCACAGGCCAAACGATCGGGGCAGCACACATTCTGTTCTCCCTCTTTCTTCGTGTCTATTGCCTGTTTACTATTTTCTCTTTGGTGTCAGTGAGCATGTCATTCACCCCCCGGATCAACCTCTTTTTAAATGTCCTCATTCACTTAAGTTTTTGAAGTCTTTTTAGATAAGCTCTCCCTTGATAGCATCCCTTTTTAACCCAGACCAGTGAAATCTCTCTCATTTTCTGTTTATATATAACTACTGTATTTAAATCATCCCAGGATTCTGCTATTTTCCTTCCTCTTGTTCTCCCTACTCCAATTCTCTGTTGTGTCTTATCTGTAACTTAAGTTCCACTCTCTCTACCAAATTGTTGTTGATCTTGATGACCATTTCTGTGTCCATCGTCACCTTTCGCTGCTCCTATTGCTCATTTTGGCAACTTGGAGCCCTCCAATGCTAGTTAGTGGCTTCAGGCTGTGTGCTTGAGCAGGGTTGGGGGGGTTTCTTTTAATCTGAAGGGAATATCTAGCTTTGATTGAGGATGAGAGAAAATGTTTTGGGTTTTTTTTTTCTAATGTGCACAGCCCAAGGACATGTGTGGTTTGTGTGTGGGTTTTACGGACGTAAAGAGGAGGGGTCCCAAATGTTCTTTCCCGCCAGTGATTGTCCTTGACATGTACACAGAAGGCTAGGCAAACACCTGACTGCCTGCATTTGGATTCAGATGAGATCTTTCCTGTGTGTGTGAGTGTCCATGCGTGTGCGCATCGGCGTCGTCTTTCCTCAGGACAAACATCCAACCCTGTTATAAATGGGCTTGGTAAACTGACACTGATTACATTCAGTACAAACAAAATGCATGCCTGTATCCCTGAATCATTGTACCAATGCCTGATGAGAAGAGCGCTATAAAGATTTCCTGTGCCAGAATGGCTACCTTTGACCTGAATCCCTCCACATGGAGAGAGCTGTTGGAAGTTGACAGAATACATCTGAGCAGCTGCAAAATGTCTATGCACACTGATCCACTAAAAGAAGAAGAAAACCACAAACTTCAGTGAAATAGAGTACTTTGTATTTAACAATATTTATCCAATGCTTTGTTGAGCCTTTTTTGTTTTAAATGCCAAGTTCAAGGCCCAGGAATCTCTCCATCAGCTTCACATATTTAGAATGTGACATTTTGTCTACTTCTTTTAGTAAAATACCCAAATATCTAAATCCTGGACATCAATATTCTTTCAACAGATTTTAAACTGGATACATTAGTTAGACTTTGACTCAGTCTTTCTAACCCATGAATTGTTATGCCATAAGCCATGATAATAATTTTGGACATTGAGGTCCAATGTTCAGGCTAACTTGATGGAAAATTGGTAGAGGAAGATGCAGTTTTGCTCTGTTGTACTCTCCTTTCCAAACTGATGCAAATCCCTCTCTCACAAGAACCTCACAACACACCCCCCACAGGGATATACATTCCTGCACCCCACCACGCTTGGGGACAACATAGATGCTATATGTTTGTCTCATTCTCTTTACCCTTGGTTCTGGGGAGAGGGGTGGGGGTGCGACACTGGGAAGAACAAAGACAGCCTCGATAAATGAACTTCATTCCTCAGCCCCTGCTTAAGTTAAGTAGTCCTGAAACCATGTTTAGAATCAGAATCTGAAGACCAATCAAAGGCTTTCTAAGTTCTCCCTTTCAGAACTGATTCTCTAAAAATCAAACTGTTCTGCAAAATGTCTCTCTGAGTTTACCAGAAACGTAGAGATACCAGGGACTGAAGGCTTTAATCTGAGAGTAAAGGAAATGAGCTTCCTTTCTGCAGGCCTTACATGATAACTTCTGAACACTGGAGATACGTACTTCAACCTTTTCCAATGGAGATCACAAAGGTTGTAGGTCTGGTAAATTCAGGGACAGCATTAAAAGCTAAACAATTTGAGTTGAGATGAATTTTGACCATGTCATGTGTTTACTCTTGTGTAAAGCAAGCTAACTTTCAGATTCTTATTTGAAAAAAAAAATGAAGGAAAACATGCATCATTTTCCATCCACTTTATGATGTGCACTTTCTATCAGATGAAATAACAAGCAAAAAATAAGTAAACACATTTAAGTTTTTTCAGATAATGTAAAAACACCTGAAGAAATTCAGGAGGTATAAAAATTTTTGCAAAGCACCATCCAATAAGTGGAACAGTTCCCTTGTTCTGCCTAGTGGTAACAATGACTTGCGTTACCTGGAGAGTCTCAGTGGGAAGCACAGAGAGCTGCTGAAAGCGCACTGGATGATGAGAAGTGTGGTTTGTCATCTTCCTCAGTAATGAATTGCTCGTTTGGCTTTCTGGAAATATACATTGACTGACCAGAAAGGAATTCAAAGCCAAGAGCCTACCTCAGCGTTTTGGTGGTCATGTCAGCTCCTGTGATGCCGTGATACACCAGAGTTTCATTCCACACTGGATTCAGGGTGTTCTTCAGGGTTTTTGTGCGTAGCTTGTTTGCCTGCAGAGAAAGCAAAAGGGAGAGAATGAGTCAGTGTATATGACAGATTTGAAAAGAATAAAAGGGAGTAAATAGTAGAGGCCAGTTGATCAGAATCACCAATTTGCAGTAAGCGAAAGCAACACATAACCACCAAAGAACAGTGAAAAATACTGATAATGCAATAAAAAAGAAGGATGGTTAAAGAAGATAGAGTGAATGGAACCTTATTTATCTCATTCCCTCAGGAAATTGCTAACATCTGCTGAAACAGAAGGAGACACCCCTTCATAAGAGAGCTGTTTGGCTGCCATATAAAACACTGTTTCAAGCTAAACAGAGCGATTTAAAAGTATAGCACAATCCCTACAAAGATTTTCCTCATGACCACAGATTAAACAGCCATAGGTAAAGTTTGCAGTTATACTCACTCCCTTTTTCAAACAACTGCATTCATTTGAATGTTTATCTGCACGTTCACATGATTTGATCTCCTTGAAAGCTCTGGGTCTGGGTCAGCCTTACATCATAATCACAAAATCTTGTTCATTATAAAGAGATGTTTATGGACTCATCAAGACCATAAATATCATATTAATTGTTATCATTTAAAGAAGTATTTAAGCTGAAAATTTTAGTGTGGAAAAAAAATTACAATATGAAACATACATTTATTTTAAAACAAGAACTTAGTGCTCAAGTATGTCCTACATTTATTGCCAGTTGTAGAATGGTAATGTATCCCCACTAAAAATGAACTCATGTCTTTTACAGAGTTGCACGTTTACTTAGGAGTCACCACCAAACTTCTCCCATAATTCTGAGACCAGATTTCAGACTTAGATAATAGTGAATTTCTTAGGATAACCTAACCCTAACCACCAAGGTTGATGTCTTCCGTGAGCTTAAAGGTATGTTTTCACAATTAAACATGCCAGTAAATCATACTTTGAATCCCACAGGACTAAAGATTTCAACATGGTCTGAAGTATTTGACTACCCCGATGTCCAGTTGTACAAGAGACTTCAGAGATTTTGATCAATTGCTTTCATATCATTGTGGTACAGATATTAAATTCATAGGAGAAATCAAGATAGATTATTATTTAACAAAATGGCATCTAAACTGTGATTTTATTTCTCTTTATGTAGAGCATCTGTGGCCCAACAAGAATCGACACACAGATTAAACTTCTTAGAAATCCTTGTTTTGTAAGGAATTTAAAGTAGTTGTATTATCCAACCCCTTAAAGAAACTTTTGAAACATGAACTGAAGTGACTGTTCAACATGAGTGTATTTCCATTTTTCATTCAGTTGTTTGCTCTCTCATATAACAGAACATTTAAACATTATGTAGGTGGTACATGGACCTTAGTTTGTGAATATATCTAAGCTTACTGGAAATGTTCTTTATGTTGATCCTGTAAATAAATTCTGACCCATCCTTTCTGTACATGCCACCTGCTGATGTTGGAATTTCTGGAAACAAGCACCCCCAGCCCCATTTTCCTTTTCCCTCTCTGCCGCTGTCAGCCTCCTGCTCCAGTGCCTCAGGGCCAGATGCTGAACCCTGCCTGACATTTTTTTTTTCAGTTTTTACTAGTGCTGCCTTTTCCTCTTTCCTTTCTCCTTTCCCCATGACGTTTCTCCTTTTGTTGTCCATCTTTTTCTTTTGTGCTAGGAATGTGTTGCTTATCAGTTAAAACCAGCACCTCGCTAGAGAGAAAAGGCATTTTTCATTCATATTATTTGTCTAAGGGAATAATACAAGCAGTATTTTTCTTACACACATATCTTCCCAAAACACCAGTTCCCTGTTCTTGTCCTATGCTGGGTCCATTCTCATTCTGTTCTGGTGGTTTGCATCTGTTCTTAAATGTTTCATCACTAACCTTCCATCTGTCCATAACAGTCTTTTTCCTGTCTCCCCATCTGTCTGCGTGTTTTTCTTTTTTTACTTATCTCACAGACCTCCTTACTCAGTCCTTTGTCCTCAGAGCAGTGATAAACAAAACCCTGCTTAGAGTGTTTGTCTTTTTCCTGGGATGGGAACATAAAAAATACCAGGGACAGTTGTGGCTCCAAGTATCACAGTGCCAGTGTTTATGCAAGAGAATAAGAGGTGGTGGAGGAGAAGAATGGAGGAAGGAGGGGTTTGCATCTCCATGTGGCTGTGACTAAGTCCTTAGCATGTGTTTGCACGCGCACACACATACAAGGTCATACAGCGCATGTGTTGCACTGAGTGTTATACATCATAAGACAACATGCTTGACCGTATTTTGGTGAAGGAGTCAGCAGATGGAGAAAAAGGAAGAATGTAAAAGGGGGTGAATGGGGTATTCAGAGGAGACGGTTTAATTTCTTGAGAGCTTTTGGAAGGATGCTGGATTTCGATTAGTCATTCGCAAAGTGCGCACAAAGAGTGAAGAGGAGGTGGATGTGAGAGTCCGTCATGCTCACCTTAGGTGACATTCTCTATCGGCAGCCCTCCAATTGGTCAGCAGGATATTTAGCAAACACTGGTTACGGGCACTCATTCATACCCCTCCAACAGCCAATACCACCTTTACCACCACCTCCATCAACACTCGCTTGTTGACGTGAGCCGTGTAACAATCCTCCCTGTTTCCATGACAACTACCTGCTGCTGTCCTCCCCTCGTCTGTCTCTGTCTCCCCCCCCCCCTTGCACTCAGTTATCCCCCCCTTTCTTCCTGGTCTCTACACACTGTTGGTATTTCAAGGTCAGAGAGGGGCAAAAGCAGATGGCGCGATAGATATCTGGGTGGAAAGTGGAGAGGGGGGCTGATAACAGTCACAAATCTAAAGGTTAGGGTTGTTTTTGATTTTCAGACCTCAGAGTTCAGTCAAGGTTTTGCTTAGCATTAACATGACATGTTGCCCCCCCTCCCCACCTACCATGACCCTCGTTCCAACTCTGCCTACAGCTAAAAAGGCTGACAACAGGTTGCACCTTACAGCAGCTGCTGGAAGCAGGGGTGCTGCTTCTGCAGCTGCTATTGTTGTGACATGTCTTATCTTTCTCATTGCTTGAGCTGAAAACAAGACAAGAGCAGGGCGGCCGAGCAAAACATGTTTTGGCCCAGTAAAGAGAAGGACCGGGTGAACGCATGCCAAGTGGCATCCAAGTAAAAGGCTGAATTTAGCTGAGTGCCATGGCTTTGTAAATTTTTGACACCCTTGTGAAATCCATTTTATGACCTTTTCATCACCTTGGAAGGCATTGTTTCAAAGGGTGCTGTGAATAAATTCAGCATCTTCTTCATATTAAAGACGAGACTAATGTTAGATCTATGTTATCGATAACACCAGTGTTAAATTATCAATTACTTACTGAGTATTTAGTCCACTTGCCAAAAGGGCTACCAAGTTGCACGATTTTTGTACTGTAATACTAATCCTTGCTTGTATGTAAGCAAGACCATCAGTTAGAGAGTTTGAGGCAATAATTTGATCCACCCTTTGACCAATTTGTAATCCCTTATAAAATATATCTCACGTAAAAGTATGATTTGTTTTTACACAGAAAATAATGACTGTGCCAATTTTCAGTGGTGCTGACTGGACTATAACCAAAGGAAGTCACTTTTTTTGTGTAAACAGCATCTGCTAAAGACAAAACTTTTTGGAATTTTAGTCATTATTTAGCCCTCTATCACCAGTTTTAAATTAACAATTTATACAACAATGGGTTTGGTAGTATTACTCTATGGTCAAGAACCAATCATGCAGTATTTCTACATTTACATTCAGGTGAGATTGCCAATTTCTAAATGGATTTCAAATGAAAGCCTTCCCATTTTATCTTTTCCTACTTCTTGGTCCCTCTATACAAACCACTTTGAACATAACTAAACCGCTCTGTATCATTTTTTATTGCCGTGGGTTATAGAGGGAGAAATTAAAAAGACTGAAATATGGCTTAAAATTACATTTTCTCATGTACAGTAAATGAAACAGCCGTTGATGCTGGAAGGCTTTTAAGTCAGATGTTGTGATATAAATAATGTTTAATATTTGATTTTAGAGATCAGTTGATCAAACCAATTGGAGAGTAACTTTTCAGATATTATGAAAAACCTGGAGAGTGAAATATGATACCTATAGTAGTCTGTTTTGTTGCACCACTGATAAAAAACAATCATTACTCTATGATAAAGCACACCTATGAGTCACAGCTTATTTGGGGAATTGATACAGTTTACTTATTCAAACAAGGACTAGGTCTGAATTAAAGGTTTCTTCAGAAATTGTCGACTTTTAACTTTGCCTGAAGGCCAAATTCTTGTGGCCGTTTGTTTAAACCGTTTAAGTCCGACAAATCATGTTGCAGAAAATATGGTTTAAAGCAGGACATACAGCTGTGATGAAGGCAAGAGCTACTGAGCCAACAGCTGAACCAAATTACACATGTGTGCAGGAGGAGGTACACGAAGCTGCTGCCACATCTGTTTTGTCAGAATGTCATCCTTGAAAGAGTAAGATCAACAGCATAAACATATATGTCTGCTGCTATTTCATTTGTAACAATGATTGAACATGAATATTGCAGGTGCCAAAGAGTATTTATTTGGTCATAATATAATCTGTATCTTTTTTTTCAACCAGGAAGAAAGACACTTGCCTTCACTGCCACACACTCCTCTCACCATGTGGGTTCAGCCCATTACATGAAATCAACATATCACACCACCTCTGCCAATTAGGCTCCTTTCAAGGAAACTAAAACTCTGAGAAAAACAAATTATCAAAACCTAGGTATTATCTGTAGCTATGTGGACTGGTGGCCATTTGATTTTTTTTAAAATTCTTTATAGATAATATTAAGTCTATAAAAAATAAGCACCTCCTTAAATATAATTGGTTTATTTATGGAAGGTGACACAGCATTTGTGGTAACTATAGGACTTGAACTGTGTATGGACTGTTTTGATCAAGTTAAGCTTTCAGATTTAGCAGAATAACTATCCTCATCTTAGCCTTTTCACAAAGTAGCTAAACTGGATTACACCCGTTTACACCTATTAACCTGTTTAAAGAGTTTCAGTCAGGATTTAGAGCTCATCATAGCACAGAAACAGCACTGATGAAAATCACTAATGATATTTTCATAGCCTCAGATAATGGACTTCAGTCATAATATTCTTTCAGAAAGACAATCATTTTGTAGGAATTAAGGGAAAACCACTAGGCTTATTTTTCTGATAGATGAAAGTTTGTGCATTCAATTGAAAAATCATCCTTAAGCTTCAGGGTTAATAGTGGAGTACCACTGGGATTATTTCATTGCTTGTACTTGGAACAGTGCAATGACAATAAAGTAGAATTCTATTCTATTCTATTCTATTGTGAGGCCCATTTATATATATACAGTATATAGTGTTAGAATTATCAGGACTGCAGTGGATTAGTTTCCACTGTTATGCTGATGGTACTCAGCTATATTTGTCCATAAAACCTGATGCTACTAACCTTTTACAAGGACTAAGGGTCTGTTTGGAGGCATAAAAACCTGGATGACTCTAAACTTTCTGCTTTTGAATGCAGATAAAACAGAAATTATTGTCTATGGACCCGAGTCACTGAAAAAGAGGCTGATAATTCAGTCACTTCATCTGGGTGGGATTAAATTGGTTTCAGGTAATAATGTAAAAACCCTTGGTGCTATGTTTGATCAGGACTTTTCTGAAATATTGCAGTAATTAGAAGGGTGATGCTGAGAAAACCAGCCCATGCCTTTTTTACGTCACGGCTGGACCATTGTAATTCTTTACCATCAGAAAGTCCATAAAAACAAGTTAAAAGTTTAATTTAGTTAAACCAGATGGTCTTCCATGGATATAAATCGTTTTACAATTCTGACTGTATAATCTGATTGAATTGTTTCAGTAAAGTATTGGTGCTACAGTACATAAATATTTCCAGGACAGAGAGCAGGATTTATTTTGAAGACATGCAATGATCAGGTGTAATATCATTTAGGGCATGATTTAACAAAAGAAATAGTATTATAGTATAGTTAAAAGCTTGAGAAAGTTGAATTTTCAAGATATGGGCCCATTATGCAAGCACATTTCAGTGGTAAGTGCAGCACATCATAAAAAAACAAAAAATTACTGTAGTGGCAGATAGTTAAATAGAATAAAGGTAAATAATGGAAATATGATGATTATGTGAAAAGAGAGATACAATTGATTGACAAAAACAGCAACTGACCAATTATTTTTACCTTCTACTGTTTTTTGAAGGAATTTAAATCATTGCTAAATCTATCTGCTCTTTAGGCTGTTGCATTTATGAATGTGTCAATATTATCTGTATTCATGAAATGAAAACCAGATGAGCAAAACAAACACAAGTGGGACGTCATTTAACATGGCCATAATAAAAGAGCTCAGGGTTTTTTAATTGCTTCTCCGTTCATCCCTTTAACTAATTTATGGACCAATACTACAACAATGAAAAAAAACAAAAAACTAATTTGAATAGTTAGATGGCTGATCACAAATAATTCAGTGCCAATAAACTATTTAGACCAGCCATGACTCCAAGATTGGATGTACTAGATGGTCAGGATGGAATCATGTTATATTAATTGCTGTTGAGGTAAGGTTGGAGTAGTGACCTTGCTGGCTCCTGGGAGAAGATGTAGCTTGACGTATGGATCAGCCAGCCCGTTTGAGTCCATTGCTTTCAAACCCTGTGGACACAGACACAAAGACACCTGACGAAGGCAGATCAAAGGTGACATCACTGTGTCCCTAAAACATCTTCACACAACTGACAGGGTCAGAATAAGACAGCAGATACGGCAGACCACACTGAATGCACTTATTTCTCCATTTGCCTCCAAGCTGTTTCTTTCTTTGCTTGTGTTTTCCTCTCGCCTCGAAGGAACTCCCCAGTCAAGATTTACATAATTAACACCATGTGACAGTATGAAGCATGTAGCTTGTGGACGGCTTGTGTCCTTGTGTCTCTGCATGAGCAACCTAGCCACATTACCCAACGTTCCCCGTTGTGTCGAGCCGACGAGCCGACACCGTGTGTGGCGGAAACGTTTCTCCATAAAGGTTGGGAGAAAAACGGCATGACATCTCGGCCAAATGCAAAAGAGCTGTTTTTCAATGGGCTTTCAAGGATGATTACGCACATAGGCGTATGATCTGTTTGTATAAAGAGCATATTGAACACTGAGTGTACCTTTGCCTTGTGAATAGTGCAGTGAAGGCAGTTGTTCTCTTGATCAAAGAGCAGGCTGAACTCTAGCGTTCCCAGGTAGGCTGAAAAACAAAACACAAACACGGCAATTACTGTCAGTCAGAGGCGCAGACACATTCAGTCATACGAACTGGAAAAGCTCTGAGTCATGTTTGCAGCAGATGGTTTCTTAAAAACATAACACTGCCTTATATGAATTGATCTGTCTTGTTTCATTACTGTTTGGGAACCAGAAAGTAGAGTCACCTCCCCCCCCACTGCAACCGTGTGTAATAAATCATTGTCACATAAAGTGGGTGTGACAAAGAGTGAAGGAAAAATGCCTCACTCCACTAAAAACCCCACATTTACTTCAAAAAGAAAAATGTACCAACTTAAATTGAGCAAAACAGGATTACGTTTAGTTTACTGTTGCAAAATATTTTTTTTAGTTCAGGATGAAACTATTTTGAACTGTGAGCACAACTTTCTTCAGCTCTTAAGTTTTCTTCCCCTGCTCAGAAGTTGCTGTCCCAACCTTGACAAGATCTGAGTAGATCAATAATAAATGATATCTTGATGACTCTTTTATTAACTCTTGATTATTTTATATTAAGATGAAGTGTAGTTATTTTGATGCTAAATAAATAATACTCCTGTAGAATTTACAGGAATACTTTAAATTAATCAAAACTCAGTTGAAAAGCTAAAGAGTTTAGATTGTTTTCATAGATAAATATAAACACTTTGGGAGGAAGTTCTCTACGACTCACTGTCATCATCATCAGAGTCGAACACCTCCTCCTTGTCTCCCTCGTTTTCCCCTCTTCTCTCCCCATCCTTGAACCCTACACCCGTCTCCCCATTGAACGTCTCCTCCTTCAGGATCTTCTTCTCCCTGGGGGGTGGTGGAGTGCAGGGGTAGTCGTGAAAACGTGGAAAGAAGTCAGAGATCTGTGGGATAGGGAGGATGGGCCCTGGGCACACATTGATGGCAAAGTGCTCCTGCATAGAGATCTTGACGGGTGAGGGCGGGGGAGGAGCCACTGAATGGGGCGTAGAAGAGGGGGAGGTGGCAGACGAAGAAGGGCTTGGCGTGGAGGCGGGGGGGATGGCCAGGTGGGAGGTGGACGGCGGCGGCGGGGGCTTTGAGAGACTCATCTGGACTGTCAAGCGGGACTGGAAGCAAAAATCAGGAAGAGAGGAAATGAGTGACATGGAAAAGACAGAGAACAACAACACGATCAAAATGTTCCTTTAAGTTCACAGCTTTCTGTCTGTTTTTAGAGCTGCTGCAGCTCATCTGCAAAGCAATATGTCGAAATTCACACACATCTCAAGCATACTGAAGAGAGAAGAAGAAAAAAAGCTCTAATTGTGCATTTTTTATTTTCAGATTCAATCTCAAAAGCCAAAATAGAATTTGCCAGAACCTTTGGCACTTCAAGTGTGACTCACACATGGTGTCAGCACACCAAGTATGCCCGCTGAGTGAATATTCAAATGTGCTTCTGTGAAGTACGAACGAATGATGTCACATGTGCCTCTCCACTTCACTCTAATCCCTCTCCCTTCACTCTCTTTTACTCATATCCTTCTCATCTGCAAAGAAATCCACCCTAAGCAATATTTACATAATGCAATTTGAGACCAGTCTTTTACAGACTTGTCACTTAATGGAACACAAGAAGAGTTGCCGGGACTGTTTTTTTTTTATTCGTTAAACCAAATGCTGTCTTCTCAGATTTTTCTCACAATGATTCAACAGCCACTTGATGAAGCAGCAGAGTCACTTACTGTAAGAGAGACTACGTCAACACCAGGCGGTTAGGTGGGCGGTCTGTCGTTCTTTCAGTGTGATGCATATGTCCGTCACATCATTACTAAGTAGCAGCCATGATCCAGACAATGATCCTTAATGGACATTTTCTTTTTAATTCTGAAGTTATTTTTTAATGTCTGCTGAAGCTCAAATAAACCAACTCCTTTAAAATGATTTAAAATGAATCTGGTACATAGAAAGATATCTAAACAAATTCTAAGACTAAAGACTATTTTCATACTAAAACCATTGCAAAAGTTGCACTAAAAGTTTTTTTCTAGTCTCTGCTTCCTGTTAAAAAGTTTTCAAAAGAAAAACATTAGAAAAGGTCAGTAAAACATGAATAGACTTCACCTAAGACTTACAGATTATATGTTTATCACTATTTCTCCTTTAAATGTGGGAAGTCAAGGAACTACTAGTAATTCCTAAACCCCCAGTCGGCCATAGTAAATTATCATTAACCTTGGATCTGTTGGAGTTTTTTTTCCCAACTTAAAATTTGTGATTCCTTTCCTCTGTGACCGCATACTTAAAAAGTGCACTATATACTTTTCTCCATACTTGTTAAGATGAATGGATCAATGCAATGTCAATGACTATAGAAATGTGTGCTTTATTATACAGATAAATGTTTTTATCTTTGAATGACAAACTAAATTTGGCAGCAATGTATTGTACTGCAATCAATTTGATTGTGTTCAATAATTTTATTTTTTTCACAAATGGTATCTGATTATTTGGCCACTAGATTTTATTTATCATAAGCTGCTGCTGTATCAATAAATGCATTGTAGTGAACTGAATTAGTCCATAGTGTAGACATTTTTTTTTTCTTTTTGGTACATGCACAAAGCAAAATCTGTTCAGTTTCTCTTGACTTGCTTTGACACAAAATAAACATTATTCACTGCAGTCACACAATCACATTTTATGAGTAGATTAAAACCCTTGGCTGCCCACACAGGTGCAGCTTTCCATCCTTTAAGAATGAAACAGCTTCACACAAAAAAAAATACTACAAAAGTACAGAATGGCAAAGCGAAACAATTCAGGTCCAAAGAGGTCCAATTAAATTATTTTTATTCTCCACTTTGGGATAACTTTTCAAATGCAAACCTTTTTTTTCTTTTTACCAAGAAATCAATTTGTAGGAGGTGCAAAGACAGCAAATTATATTTCTGTTAATGTATGCCTCAGACATTTTCATGTGGGTGTCATTTTTAAACACATTTTAATCGCACTATTTAGATGGCATCTAATTTGCTTTTTTGTCTTTTCAGTTAAACTTCGCCCAGTGAATTTTTTAAAAAGGTGAAGCGGTTACTTGGCAGTGAAACCTTGCAATATTTTGAAAATTGCTTCCTTTTCTCTGGCTGAAGAAGTGTTGATTTACCTAAAAATCCACACAGTGTAGTTATTAGTACTGTGTGAAAATGGACAGTTTTGTTGCAAAAATGGTGCCAAGTTTATATCATAATCGGCTGTTAGGAAAAGTTGAGATTAACAGGTTTTGACTCACATCTCAAAATTATTAAGTAAAACTAAATATAACAAAAGAATAAATTATTATGATTTTTTTTCCCCTGTGGTTATTATTGAGTTATCTCATGCTTTTAGCAGGGTTAAAGCATTTAAAATTAGTATAACAAAACAGACTAGGACTGAAGTGCAACAACTCTGATTCCCTTCATGTACAATATTCCCTCAGCTGTTCCCAAATCTTTGCATGTGTTTCCTTAAACAGAGATCATCATTCAATCCACAGCCACGTACTGACTCAAGTAAAACTCCACCAGCATGCCCCACCTATGTGACTATGCTGAGCAGCACTTCTGTAGCACGAACACATGTGTAAAACTCAGCAGAGATAAGGACCCCAAAGTGTCTGCTCACATCTTCAGCACTCATTCATTCACTGTTACATAACAACAGCGGGACCTGCTGTTTGGTACGGTTCTACTCCTGCATGCGGCTTTCAAACTTCTTCAGATCCATTCTTGTCATCTGGAGACATGCAAACACATGTGTAACGGCACTTCTAAGCATGCACGCCCCCACCCACCCAGGGAGACAGCCGTCTACATACCCAGGGACTGTCTTCATCTGTGCCAGTGCTCCATCTTGCCTGCTTTCACATCCTCTGTCTCTCACACTCTGTTGAGCATGCAGACCAGCTCTGAGTCAACATACCCCTCCGTACTCTCTCTCCCTCTTTCCCTCCCCTTCTACGTTCATCATTCTCTCTCCTCCGTCCCTCCCTCTTTTCCTTCCCCTGTGGTTGTGACGTATCTGCTTGAAATCCTCATCAAGAGGTTTTCAGGCTGGCTCATTTTCTGAGCAGTGATTACATTTTTAGGAACCATTATGAAAGAAAATGGTCGGGGCAAGTAGGTGGGTGGACTAGTAGGTGGGTGGAGATGGTCAGGTGAGATGAGGGGGTGTGGGTTTGTGTGAAGGATGTGTGGCAGGTATAAACAGCAAAGATGAGACAAACCGTCACTGTGTAGACAAAACACCAAGAGACAGAAGCATTAGACAAAAACACAGAAGGACAGACTTGTGCCATGCATTGGGAGAGGAGTAGAGGAGAAAAAACTGAGTGCATTCAAAACGAAATATTGCTCCAGGGGTAAAAAAAAAATCACCAAGTGAAGGACAGAAAGGGGAAATTAGATTCGTCATGTTGACTGAGCAGAAAAAATAAAAACACTGCAAGCTATTAAATCACACAGCCAGGCTGCTGATGTTGGCTGTTACTACGGCCAATATCATATGAATATATTTGTCTGTTTGTGTGCACTTGTGTTTACATGTAGCAGCTTTTATCGTAGCGAGTGGCACCTGTCACACTGATGAAATGAATCAGACCACTGCAATCATTGCAGCTTGTAGATGTTTTTTAGCACTAAAAACAGGATGCTTCTGGTAGGCTCTTCAGATTAGAAATGTGGTTTAATGTTTTTTTCCCATAGGATTAAAAGTGTTATATTCCTTACTATTGTAAAATAAAAATGATTTTGAAGATTGATAAGTTTAGTACGAAAAACATTTTAATTCTCTGCATCATCGTCAAGTTCATGCTACAGTTTTCAAGCTAAACTCGGAACTTAAAGTTTACTTTTTAATTCTATCAAATGGAGATACAAATAAACCAGACTCAAATGGCACAGCTGAGAAAGCATACTTGTGTCACATATTGAAGAACTTGAGGCAAGTAAACTCTCCAACTATGGCTATCCTTTGAAATGAATGTGTAGATATTTCACTACAAAAACAAAAAGTTGGTACGCAAAAATAAAAAAAATTCTGGAAAGAGTTTCAGAAGGTCCAACTTTATTATTAACAACGATTATTGTTCTGGGGTTCCAAAGAACGGATCACCTGGATTTTAATTTAGATCTCCTCTGCAGCAGATCTGAAGTGATGACATGAATACCTTCCAGCTGTACAAGCTAATAAAAGTGAATCTTAATTTTGCACTTTCAGGCACTTTGTCAGCATCTTAATTAAGTGAGGTTGAACAGTTTTGTGAATGGAACAGATTTAATAAAATACAAATGATGTTCACACAAGGTTTTTAATGCACCAGTTAAAGCTTTGTGTAAAACAAACAGCCATATTAGATTTTCAAGTCAGGGTTAGTAAGTACAGTGGGGAAAATAAGTATTTAGTCAGTCACCAATTGTGCAAGTTCTCCCACTTAAAAAGATGAGAGAGGCCT
>JAUZNJ010091458.1:5081-22435 GCA_034780135.1 Jordanella pulchra | reverse complement strand
TATATATATTTCCATGTCAATGAACCTTACAGAAGAGAACATTTTAACCATTTGGATTTCTTTTATTAGCTGTTTACCTTTCTTCCCACCTTTCAGAATTCCCACTTCAAGGTGTCAGTCTGTCGTGTTTCCACTTGGCACACCAACTTAAAATACCCTTAGGACGGCGTTTATTCCCAAAGGAAAGATGTTGTTATAAATGAGAGTTGAGAAATATCGGTAATTTCAAAGAGAAGTGGAAAAGGTACAATATATCCATGGGGAGAAAGTTTGTCTAATGAGGCAGACCTAGACAACAGAATTTCTGGTCAATTCAGGAGATGAGGATGAAATTTCCCATTAAATCATGTTAATCTCACATTAAGAAGCCCTTCTGAGGCAAATTGTGTGTAGTGTGGATGACTAACTCAATTAGTCCTCACTGCTCCAGAACTGTCCCTTTAAGTAAAGGACTAATTTGAGGTTCAGTATGTTTCAAAATGCAATTTTTTCTTTCAGATTTTTCTGTATCTGTTTTTGATATCAGCAACAGGACTGAAATTATCTGACTCCAGAACTTTGGCCTTCTCCTACAAAAACACAAAACAAAACAAAAGAATCATTCACTTCCTATTTTGCAGTACCTGTTGTACAGTTAAGATTATCAGTAACATTTGAAAACCCCGATGGACCCCTCTTTCTCTGCCCTCCCCACTAAAGCTTCACTCCTGTCAATTTTTTTCCATTCTCTTATCCTTTTCTTGCCACAGAAAAACAAGTTCATTGTGATTCAGAATGCAGTTCTACGGCTCAATGGGTTCTGTTTGAAATGAGATTTGGGAAAGAGAGTATGAGGGAAAAGACAGAGTACCTCCAGCCGCCTTGGGTCTTGATGAATAAAAGATGGCGGGACCGGCGTCTTATAAACAAGAACAGAGTTGAATTAGTTTAGTTTTTTTGTTGTTTTTTTTCAGAACGCTTCATGTGACATTTCCTTTGTTTGGTGGCTTTTATCACTTTCATCTTGTTTGCTTCAAGAGTGCAGGCATGCTTCCAGCACCACTTCTCCTATTCAACCATAAAAATAGATTATTTGAAAATGCAGATGCTGACATAAAGTTTTGTGTTTTTTACTATATATTTTTGTGTTCCAAGGAACAAGAACTTCAAACCCCATGGTCAAGATTGATTAAACAGCTAGAGTAAACACAAGACAGGACTTACTACAAATACACAAAATTTAAAGGAAGCAGAGGCCTATCTATATTACACTCTGAGCAATTTTGGCTATTGGCCTAAAGCATATTTTTAGATTAATAATAACTAAGAACTTTTTAGCAATATTGAGAATTTTTTTAATAGGTCTACCAGCTTTTATACAGTATCTAGGCTCAACTATAGTACTCGAGTGATATAATTGAGTACTTTGTCAACCACTACTATTTTACTATGGGGGTGCCCAATACTGTAACACCACGGGAAAGGTTGCTGTTACAGTTAACGGGATTAATTCAATGGTGGCTCGGAGTCTTGTCAAATTTGATAGTCACATGGTGTATTACACATATTAACTCAGTTAAAGAACACAATTATCCTATATTGTATGAGCTTTTGTGGGTTTAATAATGCCTTTCCTAAATTTTGCAATATGGTTATCTAATACTTATTATAATCTGGAAACAAAATTACTGAATCATTTAAGACCAAAATGCATAGATATTTTAGGTTAGATCAGCTTAACAAGCATGCACAGGACTCAATCAACCAACCACATATTCTTTTAGTGAAAGTAATGCAAAGGTTTTCTAAGCATGACTTAAAAGTTGTTTTGTAAATGGTTTTAAGCATCATTTAGAGTAACATGGACTTAAAAAGAACATACACTTTAAAAAGACAGGGGTAATCTTTCAGTAAACTTGACTTATTTGAAGCAAAAACAAGTTACAAACCATTAAGTTCACAAAAAAACATTTATTGTACTTTCTTCTGTAAAAATGACGATTTAATTAACAATCTTTTAAGGTTATTAGTTCCTATATGAATTTTGATTTCAGTTAACATACTTGGGATTGCAGTATAGTTGCAAGAGTGAAAAGAGCTTCAATATATTTTTAAAGTCACATATTTACTTGCTACAGCAAACAGAAGACGAGCAGCATTTTATTCACTGTCCATGTACAGGTAAAACTCTGTCCAGAGAAAAAAGTAAGACACATATGAGACAGCCATAAACCACTATTCCTTGCGTTTGTTTCCATGGCGCCAACATAATTGGTTTATTAAGACACACTAATTTCTTGGAGAGCAGGTTGTTCTCCAGACTCCTTAATGGGCTTCATCTCAGAAATTCTTAATTATCTTGTTATTTCTTCATTTTTCTTTTTTTCACTAAATGCATCAGCAATTTCAGGACAATTTTTTGTAACATCTTAAAAGGCAGGCTTCAATTGCTTCCCTAAAAAGTGATTTGAATGGGCTGATTGTGATATTTCTTTTAGCATAATGCTAAATAGCTTTTAGGTATATTTGTGGTCGCACTTAGACAAAATCTTATTTTTCTTTATTGTTACTTACAAAGTTTTGTTTTTCCTTTTTACTTTATAAAAGCTCCTGTGTTAAAGTTACCTGGTCTTACATAAAGTTATTTAGAATACAAGGGTATATATCTTAAACATAATTTTAAAAGAAACAAAAGCAAAAAGTGACATTGCTCTGTGCCAGTACTGTCTTTTGATGCTGTGTCTTTATTTCTTCTAAACATTGTCTTCCTTGCTGTGGATCCTGTCAAATGACATCTGTGATATCCCTGGGGCCTCCTAAGTGAGGCCCATGACAGCCTGTGTTTGCCTTTCCTCCTAAAGATAGCTCTCCATTTAACACACAATTGCATGAATGGAAAAGCACACCAAGCAAAATGCTTTAATCCTCAAGCCTCAACCCCACCCCAGCCAGAACCCTGTAAAGTCTTTTGCCCCAGGTATTGCCTAAGGGTCTGAGCAGAGTTATGGGCAGGCAAAAGGTAGCTGCATCAAAGTGTGGTTGTGGTCAACATATGTGTATGTACAAGAAATGTGTGTATATTACTGTGAACACCTGGTTGCTCTTAATACCCGTTTGCTATTTCTATTATTATTTCAGGGCAGTCCTTGCACAAAAACAAAGCAATAAATAAATTTCATTACCTCTATAGCTAAGGGAGTTTTCTGAAGAGACTGATGGAGACTTTTTTTAAAAAGGACCCTCTCAGAAAATGTTAATAAAAATATAAAATCATTGGTAGTGTAATGATCCCCTCAGCTACAGCCTCCACCTGCCCCTGATGCCATTGAGACATTGCCTGACCCACTCCTTGCGTATCTCCCTGAGTGTAAAGAAGCATGAGAGGACAGGAGAGAAGCAGCTGCATAAAAAAGTAAAAGGAAAGACTAATGTTCAAAAATGTTAACAAAATATATTTAAATGAAATCTAGGCCTTTTTCCGACAGCTAATTAAACACTAGAAGTCCCATAGATGGGAGAATTTTTGTCAGGCTGTAGTCTACCAAACATAACTGAATACCCTTTCTCATGTAAAGAAAGTCTCATGAAAGAAGAACCTATAATAGTCACAGAAATAACTTGAATCTGATAAAAACAATAACAAATACATATTCTTTAAATATTAAGAAATGACAGTCAAACATTTCTTTTCAACCAGTCTTCAACAGTATAAGTGTAAAAAAATAAACTCACAAAACAGTCCTGGACAAAGATGATGGTAACCAGAAGACCGAAAATAATGTAATCAAAAGGCACATGTTGATTCAAGGTGTGTCCACTAATTCGCATCCCATATGTCAAAATCATTTGATGGATTAATTGATAATAACTTTAATAATATTACAGTTCGTCTCAAACCAAGATTGGATTTTAAGGAAGTAGGAATAACATTTTTCCTGAATCTCCCTTAGCATCACTCTCTGGAGTGATACAAACCTCAACTATACTTCACGGTTTTTATTTTATCTTCATTTTATTCCACTGCAAGAGAGATACAGGTTATGAGGTTATTGATATGTCTGCTCCTTTTCCTAACTATCCATCAGACACATTGCTGATTGACAGCTTGATACATGTAGAGCCCCAGTTGCAGTCCTTTTGTTGAAACCTTTTAACATATTTGACAGCCTGTTCATTTTTTTTGGCAGAGACCCTTGCCTCGCAGAAACAAACAAAAGCTTACTTGCAAGACTTTAAAAAGTGGTTCAGTAAGATTGAATTTTTGTTTAAGGGTTTGGGAATAAGCTGGGAACAGAAAGACAGAAAAACTTTAGAGGCCGAAAAGACACTTAGGAAATAAGATGTTTTGTTCTAGGATTTCATTTGGATTGTCTGTTTGGGGTTTATTTTGTTGTTTTTGGTTAACTGATTTACTTCAAGCCAGTAACAAAATAAGGCAAAAAATACTAATTTGGATTCTTTCCAGCATTTTGTTTTAACATCTTGAAGTCAAAAAAAGTATTTTCCCTTAACTTAATAGCATTCTATAGCTGTGTTGTTTTGACTAAATTGTCAAATTTGACCCTTTTTTGTGTATTCTAAAGTATAAATATCTAAAAAATATTATCAAAATCACAAATTAAACCATTCTCTATATATACAGTGAGTGTTGATTTGTTCAGTCATTACAGAGTACATCTTCATATAATTTAAAGGCTGGCACATGGTCAATTACATCACAAGTCATTAGGTCAATGATATCTACAAATCTATTATTTGTGAAAATGTTGTCAGTGAGTACCGTTCTTTATTATAGTCGAACCAGTGTTAGGATCTAATCTTTTTTGGTGTGATATTCTCTTAAAATGGATGGTTTTGCCTTTTGTCCATCATGTTGAAATTTATCTCAAAATGGTTGTGCTTTAAACTCAACAACAAAACTTGCAAGCTAATAAAGCTAGGAAACGTATCTTGAACCTCTGGAAATTATTTCACTGAGGAGAATTATACATAAAGTGAAGAAGATTATGGACAACAATGAACATCCTCTTCAGAAGATTTTTAAACAACAGAGTGTCTTCACTTAGAGGGTTCTACAGATACATTGCAGGACAGACCAACAGACCAACAGACAGACTGACTGACTGACTTTTATGCGGCTTTTTTTTGTATGTCTTCTTCTGTCTTCTTGAACCCCAGTCCGCCTCAGCAGATGGCCACTCACACTTAGCCTGGTTCTGCTGGAGGTTCCTTCCTTCTGAAACACGCATGCTTGGTGTGAGGGATTGAATCAGTGAGTAAATGCAATCAGCTGGTTTTCTTTATAGAGAAAACTTCTAACTATACTATGAGATTTGATTGAATTGTCTTTTTAAAGTGCCTTGAGAGGACATGTTTCGGTGAATTGACACTGTATAAAAAAACTGAATTATATTGAAATTGAAAACTGAATACATACAGATGATCCTTCTTGCCAACTGCTATCACAACAACTGGTTAGGAGAAAACAAAAATATATGAGTTACTACATTTAATTTCCGTTTTGTATAAATAAAGTATTTTGAATTTAAATTGAATTTATGATACAGTAATTACTTTCAATGATTAATTATACTGGGACATTTTAACAGTATTTGGACGTAAAAAAAACAAAAAAAACAATGCAATTCTGCTATTTTAAAATAATTTTAATACTACCTTAACAGGAGGTGCTTCTCTCTGATATTTTATCCCACCAATTCTAAAAAGGTTAAGCTTGGACCTTTTAGCAACTACCCACTTTTTGACACGTGAATCAGTGTAGTTTTTCTTCCCCAGAAGAAAAATGTAGGTGCATTAGAAGAATAATTATGCAAGATCCTTGCCAGCACTTTCTTTGACCTTCCATTCAAATTCTCCTCACCTCCTCAGGTACAAACAAACACAATCACATGGTAGGAGTAAAACAGGCAAAAATAGTGAAAATTAAAAGCATTTAGGGTAATGCATAAAGTAACAGAATATCTATCTCTATTATTATTTAAGAGATTGGGAAAGTTTAAAGATAACATTTACAAAGCAGTTGCATTTAAAAAGCAGTCAATGTTTGTTATACTTTATGATTAGGATCCAAGGTAAGTTTTTCATTTGCAGCCATACAGTAGACATACCCTACTCAGATCAGTCAATTAAGTGACTCTCTGATGCAAAATAAATTCACAAATTAACATAATTAGACTTACACTAAACATTCAAGGGCACAATCAAACATGTTAAATGTTTAAGTCCATACTCTGTAACATACTGTTATACCGTAAATACTTGTTCACCCATAAGTAACAATTAACTGACCTGTGAAAAAAACTACCAAATAGCCTGGTTCAAAACAAGTTTCAAGACAACACCTATCATTAAACAGCTGCAGATCAGTGAGGCTATACACAGAATGTCAGAATAATATATCTGTAGTGTTTTTATGTAATGTTTGGTTAGATGATTTTAAGAAATGATAGTGATGTGTTTTTACTCACAGAGGCAAGGGTCTGTGGTTCTCCACCTGAAGGTAAAGATAACAGTACATTCTGGTGTCTTCTTTTAATTCTTAAGTGAAATGAACTTAACACAGAATAATGTTGGAGATTACAAGACTGTGCTTAGGCTGTTACAGACTTACTATTTTGCAACAGTGACATGGATTTCACAGAAAGGCCTAAAAGTACACCTATTTTTGTAAAATCCATTGTTTATTATCTCTTCATTGTGAATAGTGTGTTGTGAAACCATAGTACTGTAAATGCAAGTGACACAAATTCCAGGTTTAATTAAGGGTGGTACCAGAATGTCACATTAGACCATTCAAAACATAGGAACCATATTTGTTAAAAAAACAGTGAGTAGGACAAGGAACCAATTGGTTTTTTATTGTGTTTTCTTATGAAAGTAGATTCACACAAAAAATATGACTGTCATCAATGCTGGAAACATCAAAGATGATATTTTGTGTCAACCAAAGTTGTCACCTTATGAGTTGTGGAGGCCCAGGTTTTACAATCTAGTGAATATAGAACTGCCCTGCACCTTGTGAAAACATTGTGACATGCCAATACTACCTGATTAACATTTTTAATCCAGTAACTGTATTCAATCCAGTCCAATTTCTTATGCAAAAAAGAGTTAATTTCATCATTAAGGATAGCAATACCTCATCTCTTTAAATATCACATTATCAGGAAACAGTTGCTGAAGGCCATAGTATCTCAAATGGAGTCTGTCTACTTCTTTGTAGCTGCGTCCCATAGAAAAGCTCTGGAATCAACTAAATTGTAATTTAGCGGTCATCACCTGCACTGCTGAAGATAAAAGGCACGAGGCACGAGGCACGAGGCTACCTTTTAAAATGGATATGCTTTGACAGACAAGACGCTAGCTCGTTCTCAGGATGAGACATAATTCTCAAGCTGTAATAGGTGCTCAAGAACACACAAGTTATTAGAGGCTGAATTGCCATGGGTTATCCATGACTTATACACTGTTATCTGCAGTGTATAAGTTATAGTAAAGAATTTGACTTTAAGAAATTCCATCTATCCATTCATTTATCTTCTGCCACTTAATACATCAGGGGGGCTGGCGCCTATCTCCAGCAGTCTGGACAGGTCTGAAGAAAATTCCCATTGTATTATTTTACTTTAATGCCCCTTTATGATGATGTAGTATCATTGATGCTTGAACCTTTTACATTTTATACAAACTTCACCCCAAATTTAAATATCCCCAGTGTTTTAAGATTTGTGTAAAAGTAATGATAATCACAATATTGACCAAGCCAAAAAATTCAGTTCATGAACCTTGGCAAATGGATGTGATTAGAATGTCAGAATTGCAGGATTCTGGTGGGAACATTTGTAAATATCATCTAGTTTAAAGGCATCAAAGAGGGTTGCTTTCTTGACTGTGCATTCACTTTTAAGTAAACTACCTCCCTCTCTTGAGAATTTATCGAAGTCTCACTGGTTAGGTTGTACAAAGACTGTTACGCACACTGAATTTACTGAGGTGCACACAATGTCTCAAAGAGGAGGCCGGCCACAAGCATATAGTTTGTTCTTTTTGACAAAGCTCATAGTTATAGAGGCTATCCTGAGTTATGATTGTGATCATGCTGCTATTAGTTTATGATGCTGGAGGACATACCCACTATCCATCACTCTGCTACAGTGTACTAATTTACTACTCTGTAACTTTATGCTATCATTTCAACTTTTTCTTTTATTCTGTCTTTGATTTTCGACATTGCAGTAGCTACATCTACAGTAGCTTGGTGGCTGTTTAGCTGTGATACCCTTTCAGAGGAAGGCATTGGTAAGGCTTTATGTTCTCTTTTTAAAGATAATAAACTTAGTCATGTGTTTTAATGGTTAACCTCGTTTCTCTTGACATTGCTATTCACTGAGCTCTTACTACGACTAACTGTATGTGTCCTTTCTCTTCCTCGAAACTTGAAAACTTGCAAAACCATGTTTCCCTCCTAGATGAAGCCATTGAAGGAAGTACTGCCATTACTGCCATTCCTTTTCTACTTTTTATTCTTATCTAAAATACTCCTGGATCAGTACTGCATAAACGATGTGGACGACTGTCCACTATCAACACATGTTAATCCAGCAGTAATTAATTCTGCAACTTAACGCCTTAATATCTGTTGGGTTTTGACTGAAAAAGTTTTAACTAATTTAAATATACTGAACCTTACAGAATTCTTTGAAAATGTGGATCAATTGGAATGTATGTAAATAAATTGGATTGTTAATTTTTCTTTTCTAAACTCTCTTAAAACATTATATTCTGAATTGGCATTAAATGCATAAACTGAATTGAATTTCATATAATGGCTGACTTAAATAAAAGTTACGATGATCAATTAGAAAAAGGTGGGAGAGGGATCCGTAGGTTAGGTTTAATAGCCACCCCTCCATCAATAATTACTTTATCATTATTTATCATAACCAGAAGGTTTGCATTCAGGCCTACCCCTCAGATTAAGAGCCCATGAATCTAGGTAAGATTTCTGTCTCACATAAGGAGCCTGAGTGCTGTTTTGGCCTCCAAGCATTATAGAAGTCATGATTATTTCTAGTTTTAGAAGAGTGAAGACTTTATTTTGCAAAGGCTCCAAGTCAAATAAATCCATCTCACCTATTTTATACATTCATTTATTAATTTGTTCACTGTATATTTTTATATCACCTGTTATCAATAAAATATCTAAAACAAAAATAGAAAAATCTAAGATCATCTGAAGGTCATAATAAATACCTAATGCAGTGCCACCAGTTTTAGAAACCCTAGTTATCTCTGCAAGTGAGATAAATACTTAACTGACAAAATGGTAGTCGAGACAAAAAGGAGCTACCCTAAATTAATCCCAGGGGAGGATACAGTAGAGTTAAGAATGGTGTGGAAAGATGCAGGAGCAGAGAAAAGATTGGAGGGAACAATTTAACCAAGACTGTAGGTATGCTTGAAAATTTGTGCACGTGCATATGCTGTTCTGCTCCCTTATTATAGATATCTAAAACTAATTTCATATTTAAGACAAACTGTATTGGTCCAGTGCAAGGAACTTAGCTTAAGGAAGTGAGGTAACTGCAAAAAGTGCCCAAACTCAGATTATTCCTTTTTTTAAATATCACCAAAGCCTTGATCCCTACCATGGGCAGAAAGAGTACAAACGTTAAAGGCGGCCAGGGACTTTGTCTGATTCTGGCTACTACTGTCAAAACATATCCTTTAATCTCCCCTCTCTGTGCCCAGCCCACTTCTTTCTCTGAAAATCTAGGACATTCTTTTTCATCATCAGTACATTCTCAAGTCTCAGCGGTATGCTGAGCTTTAATGCAAGAAATGAAACTCTACAGTTAAGGAGTCACTTTCTTTTTACTATTGTGTTCAGCAAGAACCAGTATGCAGGGGACAGTGGTTTGGATGAAGCTGGACTTTTAAATTTGCATCTCTTAAATGTAGAACAGGTAACAATAGAAATTCCAAGGGTGATTGGCAGGTTGTATTTTAGCATACGCAGAGGAGATAAGTTCATAATAACATAAACAATAGTGTGAGAAAAGTAACTGTCAAATTTTCTAGTACTTGTTTGTGCATATCTGTACATTCTAAATGATATAAATATTATCCAGATGTTAAATAACAATTGTTTGATAATAATGACTAGGATGTGCAAGGCATAACTGAAGTATAAATAAAGAAAATCTGGTATGAACATTCCTGGCTTGAAGTTGTGCCTTGGGGAAATCTAATAAACAATATACTGGTAGGAGATATTTCCTTCTCTTTTTCTACATTTTACTTTGGCTTTTCTCACCATAATTTCTTTATTGACAGTTCCAATACAACACAGCGATTTGGTTTATGAGGCATTGTTCTGATTCTTTAATGCATCTCGTAGCATAACACTGTAATAGAGATAAGAGCTTTATTTCTTTTTGAGGCTTTGACTTTCTCTCCACTTTCTCTGGAAAATACCCAAAGTATAAAGAGAGTACCAGTTTTCCTACATAAATAATAAACTGACATTATGAACATAGCTGCCTGAGAATAACTCTCTTTATTTCCCGTTCAGAAACAGACAGAATGAGTGAGTAGAAACCCTATTAAGCAGTCTTTATTTCAAAAACAACCACTAGGTGGTGCTGAAATTCTGTCCTCTTTGTAATATCGAACCCCATCAGGCTTCTTTACTGTAGCTAAAACCTATGGTTAAATGACTCCAGCAAGCACATGGCAAGACTTACGGTCTTAGGTTTAATTGTGTTTTAAAGAAAAGAAAAGCTGTAATTATATAGGGAGTACAATAAAGCTGTGATGGGCTATGATTTCAAGTGAAGAGTGAACAACTGAGCGTTTAGCAGCCCACCGTTTTTTTACCAGCAGGGATGTGAATCAGAACTGATAGGGTGCTGTCTGTTCTGTTAGCCCTATTTCAGATCTAGTCTTATGATCAATTATTCATTCTGATTATTTCTTTCATTTGTACTGGTTGGCACAAACCCAGAACACTATTAAGTAAAATAAGCTAATACAGTGGTTCAATTCTGCTATATGACACTTATGTGCTTGAACTATGCAAAGATAATAAACCAGGGCTATTTCCATGATCCCTAATTGTTCAGTAGAAAAGCAGATGGGTATTTTAGGCAGAGAAATTATACTAACCTGCCAAATGAATGGCTTACCATTGGGCTCATATGATTTTGCAGTGTTGCACACTGCCAACCTAACAAAATTTGAGCTTAGTTCACAGTTGTTACATTTAGGAGAAAAAAAAAAAAGAAAGACAGATTGCATCTCGCAAACAACAAACATCTATAAAAATTAGCTGAGGGAGGGAAAGACAAATAGGATACTGCAAACGCAAACAGATATGTTGGTCTCCACCAGCAAAACTCACCTAAGACTTTGCATCAGCATTATTTGTTCCCTTAGAAATACTACCAACATTGTACTATTACCAGAGAAAGGAGATTACCTGGGATCTTTTTCTGTTTTCCCTCACATAGTTGTGTATGCTTGCCAATGAAAAAATTAATTAGCTGATGGTACAATGTTACAGTCACATAATGAAAGTTATTGGGCGTGTCATTTAATTTTCCTGACCTTCCTATTACTTTACATCGAGGTAGTCAGCCATGAAATGGGGGTTTCATATGATGCAAGTGTGTTACCACACCTTTCAGAAATATCACATCCGACTTTGTTCTCCCTCAGGGTTTGCGCATGGATGATCAAGGCACTTAGACTAATGTGGATGGTGTCTGGTGATGAGGAGGGATGGAAGCATTGGCCTATCATGTAACATTGTTTCAGAACATTTGGGATCAGTTTGATGAAACAGCAGCTTCCATAACCCTCTCCAACCTGAAGTCACCTACTTAATGTTCATCCACATTTTATCCCAGCTGGATATTTTTTGTCCTCATTGGAAGGGAAACGGCTTCAATGCATCGCTCTATATCGTAAACATATCTATTCCTAAATTTTTTCTGGTATGTGTGGACAGTTTATTAGAATATATGTTTGTAGAATGAGGGGAGTTGGGGTATTTTTTTTTGTTTACTTAAATTCAGATGCCTTTGCCATACTTTCCCCTATGCCACGAGGTCCTCCAGGTAGAGTAAATCTCCCATGCAAGAGCTGTTACTAAAGGTAGAAAACACAAAAAAAAACCCAACACAAACCAAACCCCAAGCAGGAGAGGAACAACACAATTGTGACTTCTTTATACAAAATGTTGTTTGAAAATTGAAGATGTTATGCATATTTGGAGGATCCATCACTCAGAAGCAAGAGCACAAAAACAGTAATATTTTCCTTGTGGTGGATTACTCAAACCTCCATTTCTTTTTATTTAAATATGCAACAAACAAAAGTTTAACTTAAATGGCTAGACTAAAACAAATCCAGATAACCATGATAATTGTATGAATATAAACATGTATATATGCTAAGCATAACTGTTTGCTCAGGAAAATGCAGAAAGGTATCAGCAGCTCTAAACCTGACAGATTTTATACCGGACTCAAAGGGCAACAACAACCTTTCACCTATTATAAACGTTGATAACACTTGGTCAATTTTTTTTATTTTTAAAAAAGGATGCTTTAATTCTTCTAAAACAACTTCTTTATAATATTTTTTCATAAATGTTCTGGCTTCACAGCACTCCAAACACAGAGAGTGCATTTTAAGGCTTTATCAAATAGCGGGCTATTCTGAAAAAATGCTTCAGAACACAAACTAGAATGTTCTACCTTTCCATTAATCTTTTGTGCATCGTTTCTTTTGACGTTGTGTTGCAATTTCAATGTGTGTCACTTTTATAGACTGTGCTCTGCACAATGTTAGCTTTAAGCACTGCTCTGAACACGGTTGATGAAATAAAACATGTCCTGACCGAGAGATCTGTTATAAGCAGGAGTCCTACAATAGAAATCAACACTTTAATTTGACCAAGGTCCACTTTATGAAATTATGAACACATTAGCCACAGTTTTTGCATTGTGCCAAAATGTGATAATTGCCCTGTACTATGCTCCAATAAAACCACTGTGGAATAAATAGCTTTAACTGATTTTGTGCTTATTTGCTGCAGTTTTAGTAAAGATATTAATAAATAGGATCTGATGTGTTTCCTATGTTTTCAACAGGACTTTTAGGGTAATATTTTACTGTCAAAAAAAAAAACTTAAGATGAGGCTAAAAGAGCACAAATAAATCAGACATATTAACGTCTGTCATAGTGAAACCACTGCGGAAAAATTATTTTATCTCTTATCTTTACAATGGTACCAAAGGATTTCATGTAGACCTGATCTCTGAGCATAACAGATAAAGCCACTTCTTCAGCATTGTTAAAAAAAACATCTACCTTTATAGACTCAACATAGTGCACCATAGTATTGAGAGCAAAAGACAAGAAAGGTCTCTGCAGGGTCTTGGAAACACTACATCACAAAAGGCAGTACACTCTCCACTTTAAATCATAGCGAGTTATGGGAGTTATTTGATTTTGCACAAAAATCTCCATGTTTAGATCATTGTGGTTTATTATCATCACGGTTGCTCCTTGGGTGCCACATGGCAGAGACTAGTTGCAGCAGCGCCAGCTTATGCACTTTTTGTTACAGGCCATTTTTTTTTGTTGGTTTGCTTCTGACAACGAATATTCTTATCTTGCTCTGTTTTCATTTTTGGAAGTTGTAACATCTATGCACAGAGTTCATACAAATATTTTTTACATGTTTATCACAGTGTCTCAGTTTTCCATACTTTTTAGTGTCCACGTCATGTTTTTGTCCACATTACTCCATACCTATTTGTAAGTGCCCGGAATACATCAATGTAGTGGAAAGAGTTTGATATGCCCCCCTTAGAGTGAGTGACTGCTGACTCAAGACAAAATGACTAATCTAAGCAAACAA
Organism: Jordanella pulchra; assembly: GCA_034780135.1. Classification (NCBI taxonomy): domain Eukaryota; kingdom Metazoa; phylum Chordata; class Actinopteri; order Cyprinodontiformes; family Cyprinodontidae; genus Jordanella; species Jordanella pulchra. The sequence goes on along the minus strand of JAUZNJ010091458.1, from coordinate 8,504 downwards.
ACAAGAAAAGAAAATCTGCATTCACTATTATGAAGACAAAAATAGTAAAGATGAGCAGGAAAAGAATAACATGACATTAAGAGGCCAGTCTTGCTAATATTTGAAGCTGGTCTCTTGTGTTCGTTCAAAGAGCTACAAATCCAACCTCTACCTGTGTGGCTTGGTTATTAGAGAATTTGAATGAGATCCGGCTTAGCAAACTTAAGTCGACTGTATACCCTGCTCTCACATTAGTTGGCCTCTCAGCTGAGAAGAGAGAACAAAATTTTGTGAGACTCATAGAATTTGTGACTTTTTTAGGATGCTGCTCAAATGCAGAGTTTGATCAGCTGTTATAGTTTATAGCTTATATTCACAATGATATGAGAAGAGTCAACGGAGAATGAAAGAGCAGCAGTTCATAGAATTAAAAATAGAATAGAAGATAATAATTAAGGGGCTGCAAGGTGGGACAGTATGTAGCACTGTTGCCTAACAGCAAAAAAGTCCTGGATGTAATCCCCAGCTTTTCTGCATGGAATTTGGATGCTTTCCCTGCGCATGCCTAAGGTTTCTACTGGTACCGACTTTCTTTCATTGTCCAAGAACCAAAGTGTTAGGTTGATAGGCATTTCTAAATTGCCCTGGTAAATCTGTGTGCATGTCTTTGTTGCCCTGAGATTCACTCATGACCCTGAAGGCAAGCTTTAGAGGGGGGATAAATGCAATATAATTCATAGACCTCCGTCAGCAGCAGTCTTTCATTGATCTAATAAGCAGCCGAAAATAATGGTTATAATTTTTTGACACAGTCAAGTTAAACAAATTATTGTGGGGGTCTAAGCCCATTAGAAAATCTGATTATCAGAAAAATGTACTTGTAGATATGATAGCTGTTGTGGTAGCATTCTAATATTTAGGTCAAAAGGAAAAGTAAATAGAACATAGTGTGGTCATTAGTAATTTCACATTGAAATTAAATGTTTTAAATTTACTATGATGCCTTGCTGTTTAAACTGTCCTGGGGGTTATGGACATTATAGGGAGGGTTTAATCCTTTATAGGTCGGGGAAAATTTTTAGGGTTGACCATTTTTTGTCTGTTTGTAGTTTACAATATTATACAATGCTTTTACATTGTGCTACAGAACAGCGTATTGAGTGTGTTCATAACCTAGTCTGGTTTTCATGTTCACCTGATAAGCCTAAACTTTCTTAATTTTTTATGTGTTTTGCTGCTCCTTTAGGCTAGATGTTTAAGCTATTTAACAAAAAAATGCCTTCAGGTAGACAAACACTGAGAAGATTAATGATCAGCACAAACAGCTTCTTGTGCATTTGATGTGTGCACAAAGGCAAAGGTGTCAATACACATAATACAAAAAAAAAAAATACACATAAAAGAAAGCAGACAGACTTTGATGATACTATAGGAATGGGAGAAATTGTTATTTATTTATTTGCTGGTTATTTTCTTTCAAACAAAAGAGTAGGGAAAATAATTCCAAAATGCCTGTTTCTAGAAAGTGATTCTATAGGAGAGCAAAATGGAGGGACATTACAAATTACTGTGAGGTTACTCTGAAATGCACTCAAACATTTTGTGTCACACTCTGTATATTCCTCATGTGGAAAGTATTTAAAAGCAACAGTTTTTTTAAAGCTCTTTATTTTACAAAAAACAATAATAATCACCAAAAGCTACATTAGAGCAAAGAGAAATTAAAAAGATTTAGACAAAAAATGTAGATGTCAGGATGTAAGTTAAAAATGTGTTTAAGTTTAAAAACTTTAGCATCAAATGAATACTTCTGTTTTCTTGTAATGTTTTAAAAAACTAACAATCCATCACAAAGTTATATATGTCAGACATCAAGATGGCTCTTTGAATCAATGGCTCATTGACTTCCTCTGCAGAAGACATGGACATACGTCTGTCTCCACTGACAGTTACAAAAAAGAAACTGGAATGAAAATTGGGCTCTGCTGTCTGACTGAGAGGACAAGAGAATAGATCATTGACAATCATGACACAGATCCATCTCTGATTCTTTGAAAGCCCCCTTTTCTATTGTTACCCTTGGTTCCTTCCTAGTCCCTTAGCTTGGCAACTATCGATAGGGCCATGCTTGGAATGAGCATTTTGTTTGCCTGTCACTACAGGAGATGGAACTTATGTGCTAAGGATAAGAAGACATTTTGACAACGGGTGCTGGATTGAAGCAAATTTCTGTCAGTGGCTTTGCTGTTTATTGATTGCAAAAGTGGTGAGAGCTTAATTGATTCACACTTTGAGATCAACATTATAATCCCTGGGCCTAAGGATGACAGTAGTGAGCTTGGCATGGGAAATCTGAATTAGCTGACAGAGAAGTTTGGTTTGCATTTTGCTATGGGTTCGTTTTCAGCTTAGAAAGAGCTATAATTATTGCCTTAAGGCCTATCCAAAGAAACCTCTTGGTAAATGAAAGAGAAATGTCTGTGTTTAAGAGCAGTTTTCTACGATCATGTTGTAACTGATTAATATTTTAAGAGAACAGATTCACTTTTAATAACTATTTGGAGTAAGAGTGATACATAGCAGTTTAATGTAACATTTGATACGTTTGATAAAAGACAGAAGAATGATCATTTTAGAAATAGATATTTTCTTTCAAAGTTTAATGCTTAGTTATGTTATTTATTCTTTCAGATACAGTAATTTCATTTCGACTCCTGTTTTTTCTTTGTTTTGTTTTACAGTTTAGTAACATATAGTTTACAATTCTGACATAATACCTTACTTTAAGTAGCATGCTGGTCAAAACATAACACTGCACTTTTACAAAAATGAAAATCATTCACAACCACCCTCCACTTCTTGTTGAGACTTAACTTATTCTTGCATTGTTATCTAACTGTAAATGTTGGCATATAAAGAAAATTTTACAATGATCCAAATCTGACAAATTAAGCAGCTTTTTTTAAACACTCAAGGCTTTTATGTCCCAGCAGGATATATCTGTTCAATTATATTGTAACATATTTTATATGTGCAAGTACGGTAAAATATCGTTGAATGAAAATTCTAATGGAAAATCCTAAAAATACAAAATATGTGACTGCTCTAGAGTTGTCAGCTAAATGTTGGAGTTCCCAGGCCAGTCGAGAGATATAGTCCTTCCATGGGCTATTCACTGAGCTGGAGGGACATGCCTGAAACACCTCCTGAGGGAGGTGTTCAAGGGGCATCCACAAAAGATGTCTGAGCCACCTCAGCTGACTCTTCTTGATAGGCTCTATTCTGAGCCTTTCCCAGATGGCTGAGCTTCTCACCCTATCTCTAAGCGAGTTCTCAGTCATCCTGTGTAGAAGGTTCATTTCATCCACTGGTATGCATCTTGTTCTTTCCTTCTTAATGCAGATTTCATGTCCATAGGTGACGGTAGGACAGCAGACCGAATAG
>JAUZNJ010091447.1:0-22436 GCA_034780135.1 Jordanella pulchra | reverse complement strand
TTAATTATGTAAAGCACTTTGAAATGCCTTGATGCTGAAATGTGCTATACAAATAAAATTTGATTTGATTTTGATTTTTTGATTTGTAGACTTCATTATACACTAAGAAAAATTATTTAATTGAATATCAGTATAATCTGTTGCAAACACCAAGTCTTATCAGATAAAAAAGACTCTGCCTCTTGCAGTTCAATAAACCATCTATAGTAAATTTTGTTGTTTTATCGATCCGTTTTCCTTGACGTGTTGTTTTATATCAAGAACTGTATGACTAAACATGCATGGGTAACATTAAAGTGTGAGATTTAAATAAAAAATGCACAGAAACAACTTTTATCCTTATTTTTACATTGATTTATTTAATAATTTATTTCAGATGTGTTGAATCTTTTTTCTACCACTGCCCTCTTTTTTGGGATCAACGGGATTGCAGCATGTTAACAATTTAATGCAAATGTTGCATTCCAACAGTAACACCATTGAGGCTGAAAAGAGGAGGAAAAGGAGCAGTAGAGTGATAAAAATGCAACCTCTGAAATGTGTATCAGTACACCAAGCAGAAGCCTCCCCCGGGCTGCATTCATAAATACGTTATGAGCAGGGTTGGCCACTACGCCTGTGATGGATATTCTGGGTGAAGGGAGGGTTGTGTGAGCACAGCATGTAAAGGATCACTGGGCTGGAGTCAGTAACACACCATTAACTTACTCTTCGGATGCAAACACTCTGGGAGGAGAAGGAAGCCCGGCTGGTCTGGAAATCAATATTTAGAGCGCTGCTGTATGTCAGGGAAAGGAAGTGTTTGGCATAACAGAATCACTTTAAAACTTGTGGAGCAACAGGGACATTGTTGTAAATAGCTTTGTTGTTTTTTTTCTTTATGGGATGATACGAAGTACAAAGTTAAAAGCACTGCAAATGATGAATACTTTTGCACACTATATTCAGCTCTCTGTTGCTTGATGCTTCTATACCAAACCATCGGACTTCTTTGTAACCTGCCGCCCGAATGTGAACGCATCCCTGATGTTGAAATGGACAAGTGACCAGTACCAAGGTTACAATTGTTGCAGTTTACTGTATTAATCTGAACTTTGGAGCAGTTCACTTTCAATTTGAAAGTGTGCCAAGTTCCAGCATACCAAAAGTAGGAGAAGAGGATGTTGCACATCAGCAGCACATTTAAGTTGTAGAAGATGAAGGAAAAAGGGAGATTCTTTATACTTTTAACAGCATTTTATTCACAGTGAGTCAAGTTATACAAAAACAATTTTTTAACTAGTTTCATATTAGTTTAACTAAAAAATATTTACACAAGCAACTTGTTATTCAGCAGCTATCTTTGTCTGACACATTACATAAAATCTTGTTAAAACCCCATCCTCCATCTTGTGTGTCTGTCAGCCTAATCCAGGCTTTAAAGTTTTACCTTCACAGAGCCACAGCATCCAAGTGAGGTCCTTCCTGCAGTCCGTCTCTGCGGGAGAAGTAAAGGGCCATCTTTGCTTCGCTGATTTAAAGTTTAAAAGTCAACCCCTTGCACTGAGTGCTTACAGAGGACCCAGAATCCGAGCCAGAAACAACGGGAAAATTTGAATGATTTATTAGAATATGCAGCAGTATCTAGAAAGGCTGATCATCGGGAATGGCTACTGATTCTTCTGAAGAGAGATTTGAGATGCAAATGGCCAGCAGCAGGTGATGAATGGATCTCCAAAAATGAACAAAGGTCCACTAACCTCAGAGTGATTGGTAGGGAAACCAAGAGCCTGCTGGCTTGATTTCTTGTCAGCTGCTTGGTAATTTGAAGGTAAGAGCAATAAACAAAGCATGCAAAGGTAATCAGGCAGAGTTATTTTGGGGAGCAGAGCAGTAATTTTGGAGAGCCAGAGCCGGGATGTCAGAGATCTGAGGACAATCCAAAACAAAATCCATAGGTAGAGTCGGGGACACAGCAAGGTTCAAAGCCGAGTGGTCAGATAACATAGAGGAATCCGGGGCACCTACAGTATATTCATCCCTGTTATCTCCTGCATCAGTTGGAACTGAAGAAGCCTCTTGGATGAGAGGTGAAATGTCTTCTAGAAAACTTCCCATCCAGTTGCTTAAACAAAACTTTCCAAGCTTCACCTGGATCTTGGTGATCAGACCCGCACCAAACCAAACCCTCTCCATTGCTCTACAGATGAAACTGTGTTTGATGCATTCAAAAGCCTTCACTTGAACTAATGCAATCAAGCCCATTCTTATACTCAGGGAACAAGAGGACCCCCCCAAAATCTCTAATTAGGTAGATGTTATCTACCACTGACCTGGAGAACACTTGGTCCAGATTAATGACCTGCTCCATAGATTCTCTCGACTGAGCTGGAATCAGTGCAGAGAAGAGACATAGTTCACCAGTTCTTAACATCTCACAGGTTTTCCTTTATAGCTAGGATAGTGATGACTGCCCTGCAGCACAAAATAGACAGTGAACCGGTGCCAAGATTTTCATTGTAAACAATATAAATCTAGTCGATCTCTGGCTTGGACTTCCCAATAAGTCTTGTAATCCTCAACTGTGAGTTCATCAGTGCCAGGAGCTTTCTGGCCCTGCATGCCCTGGAGGGCTCTGTGGAGCTCTGGTACCACCAAGGGACACTCCAGCTGTACATTGTTCTCCTCAGAGACCTGGGGCAGCCCACTGCAAAACTCCTCAAAGGGCTCTTCATTCTGCTTATATTTACTCTCAAAAAAGAGAGGAATAAAACTCTACAGCCCCTCCTTCTTATGTGGCCTGGTTCGCCAGATGTTGGTTTGTATCAGATGTTAGAGAGAGGATCACACTTCCACGCCTGTGTTTCCTCTCATAGTGGTAAAAGGAACTAGAGGGAGTATCCATTTCTGTGATATTCTGAACCCAAGACATGACCAACACACCTTGGACTTTAGACTCCAGCTAGTCGGCTAAAACTAGCCTTTTTGGATTTGAGAGCTTCTAAATGCTCTCAATTTCCTGTGGACTCACTTAAGCCCAGGTCACACCTGTTGCAACCAACTTTTTTATCTCCAGTCTGATTTTTTTTCCATGTCACACTGATGTTGGACCATCTGTACTGTCTGGCGCCTTTGTGCATCCTCCTCCATACGTTCACCAAGGCCCTAGATAAGACCAAATGCCGCAGGGCTCGTTAAGAGGCTGCGTGAGGCTCTGTGTAATTACAACTTACGTAATCATTTTTTGTACAGTTAAAAATCCCCACCTTATGAAAACAGAAACATCTGACCCCCAATCCTTAAGCATTTCTTCAATTTTCTCCATAAAACGTTTTCTCTCTCTGCATCAACATTAGGGGCATTGATATTAATAAAAACGTTGCTAATATGGTCAAGTTCAGCTTTTACCAAAAGACAATGCTGGACGATGTTTTGTACATTACGAGAGGTTGGGGGAAAAGCCTTAAAAAACGAAAGGGCCACTCAAGAACTTTGGGAGGTCCCGTGACTAAAAAAAGAAAAAGAAAAACACAAAGTAAGACTGTCTGTATCTGAACATCTGCCCTAACCCCTATGTTAGAATAATGTAATAATTGTAGTTTTTTTTATCTGTTTGCTTAGATGATTTTTAGAAATGATAGTGATGTGTTTAACTTGTAGTAGTTAGATACATTTCTTAATATACATATATATTTTTGAAGAAAGGAGACACTTCAAATTCCTTCAGTCTGCATCACCATGAAAAGAGCCCAAGGACCTTTACTCATGTGCTCCGAGGTCATAGGAGTCACAGATGCACACTGAGACCTTGTTTACAAAGGATCATTGTAGAAGAAGACTGAGGAAGAGAGGAACTGCTTCAGGATCCATATCATGAGACAAGTTTCCTGAGGTGAAGGGTTACTCATGACTGCTTGGTTTCTGAGAGTTGCCAGTTCCAGATAAGAAGAAGGACATCCTGTTTGGAGAACTTAAGGACAATAGAGCTATAGTTAATCAAAGCTGGACTTGTTTTGACCCTGAACATAGCAGAATTGATTGGTTAACCATATGTTATAAGACTTGTACATCTGTTTCTAAACCCCCATCCTTAGAAACATTGTAATAGGGTTACACCCACTTTTAAATGAATAAATCTGTAGACTGAGGCCATACAAACCCAGAACATACAAAGGTAAGGGTCTGTGGTTCTCCACCCGCAGGTAAAGATAATCTTCCACTCTTGTGTCTTCTTTTAATTCTTAAGTGAATGAACCTATCACCCTATATAGAGCACTATGTAGGGGTTTTGTATGTGTGTCCAAATGTCTAGTGGGTGTAAAAGTAATGGACTCAAATTCTTCCATAATGTACGTTGAAAATTAGTGTGCAGCCATAGTCACTAGAGGAGTAGATATATCCCAAAATGCTTCGCAAGAGCTCTGCTCAAAAAGCATCATTGCATTTGTTTAGGGGAGCAAGAGAAAATAAAGATGGTGCTGAAACGGGGGCTGGAGTTACTTGACCAATGGAGAGTGTAACTTTTCCTAGAATTGCGCTTAAAGTGGGCTTAAAGGTGGCTGCATGTTGGAGTAGCCTTTCTAGTTTTACTCTGATATTTTTTAAGAGAGCTTTAATTCCACCGTCTTTGGATCGATTCAATTTTTTTTGATGTTTCTTGTCTCTGTTGTTGAGTCCTGTGAAACTGGAGGCATTTAAATTGATATTTGTGTCCTTTTTGGAAACTTGTTATGATGTGTAACCACAGCAACCATATCAAGTCCAGTTTTTACACTTGCTAATTAACATCTCTAAAACTGAAATAATACATCAACCTCTTCCGCAAGTACAGCTGAGCTGAAAAGGAGGTGCTGCGAATACAGAGCAGGAACAAGAAGAGGAGAGAGCAAAGAGAAAGTTAAATCATCTCTTCCATATATCATCATGGGAAATGTGAGACCTTTAGGAAACAAGCTGGAAGAACTACAAGCTCTAGCAAGGACCAAGCCAGAATGTCTGCAATGCAGCATTAGGTGTTTTACTGAAACGGGGCTGCAGGATCATATCTTAGACTCCTCTCTCTGCTAGGCTTTCTTGCCATATGAGTAGACAGAGATTTAAAGAAGACTGGAAAACTCAAAAGAGGTGCGTTGGTAGTGCTTGTGAACAACAAATGGTGTCATATAGGTCATGTTACTGTGAAGATTCTTCACTGAATCCCAGATATTAAGCTGTTAGTAACCGTTTACATTCAATCTTCTGCCGCTGCATGTGATATAGTGAGTTCCGTTGCTACTAAGCTACAGACTAAACAGCCAAATTTATTTGTGGCAATAAATGATGATCTTACTCATGCCTCACTTTCTGCTACACCACCAACAGTTTGTCAGCTGCTGTACCAGAGTAAACAAGACGTTGGAACCGATCTTATGCAAATATGAAGGACTCCTACATTTCTAAAGTAACTCCTCTTAGGAATCAGATTACAATCTTGTTTTTGCTCTGCTCAGAGTAGATAGCCTGCATTAAAAAGAATTGTTAGAAAAGGGTCAAATGAAGCTGAAAAGCCCTGCAAAATTGTTTTAAGACTACAGATTGGGATACACTGTGTCAGCCACATTGAGAAGACATGAATGCAATGATTGAGTGTATGACTGAGTACATAAACTTCCGTGTAGATAACACTATCTCTACCAGAATGATGAAATGCTTCCCAAAAAATAAACCAGGGGTCAAAAGTGATCTAAAACAACTGCTCAATGAAAAAACAAGCCTTTAAGAAGGGAGACAGGGGATAAAGAGGATTATAAAGAAGCAACTTAAGATCAAGATAAGAGAAAGCAAGGGGGCATACTGGAAGAGGCTTGAAAAAGGGAGAGGATTGTAGATTTCAGAAGAAATCGGAACAAGTTGAATCTTGTTAACATCATTGGAGAAGACGTGGAGGGGGTGGTGGAGTATAAATATCTTGGTGTTCACCTGGACAACAAACCAAACTTGAGACACAACCGTAAAGCAATCTTTAGGTTTAGACTGTACTTCCTAAGGAAGCTTAGGTCCTTCTAAGTTTGCAAAAAAAGATGGTGCATATCTTCTATATGTCTGTTGTAGAGAGTGTGATCTCTTCCTCCAGCATCTGCTGGGAATGCAGCATAAGAGCAAATGACTTTAAAAAGCTCACAAGCTAATAAAGAAGGCCAGTTCTGTTCTAGGAACTCCTCAGGAACCTCTGGAGATTATTTCCGAAATGATAATTATTCATAAAGTGAAGAACATTATGGACAACGAGCATCTTCTTCATCAACATTTTTAAACAACAGAGTATCTTCAGTTAGAGGCTTCTCCAGATCCAGTGCAAGACGGATAGATACAGAAGATCCTTCCTGCCTACAGCTATCAACGCCTACAACAACTGGTTAAAAGAAAACAAAAAAATATGAATTACTACTACATTTAATTACGTTTTGAGATAAATAAAGTATTTTTGAATTTGAACTGAATTTAAAAAGTAGAAGTTTTTATCACAAATGTTTTAGCAGCTTGTTTTGTTATTCACTGCTTGTTTGCACCTGTCTCCCACCCTACTGTATTTCAGCGATGAGAGCTGACAGTATCATATCCACATAATAAAAAATAAAAGAAATAGTTGTGTACAACTATTAACAACAACTGAGAAATTGATGACTGCTGCTGCTGTAAACAAGTCTGTCTTGATGTGTGTTGGGAGGCAGGGCACTGACATAAAAGTCAGAAAGACAGCATGACCTCTCAGACTGCAGATGCTTTGAAAACTAACTGATCATCTGTCTAGTATCACATATGCAAGGAGCTCAAGTGGGATTTTTGGGGGGTGCAAAGCTTGGAATATGGCCATTCTAACTGCCATAAAAAAATCAGATATGATTCACATGAGGACAAAATAATCTAATCTGTTTCCCGTTTGCCTGCTGTGTAGATTAGTTTAAAGCCTTTTTCCCACTTAATTTAGTGGGTTAATGCTGTTTTTTAAAATTCGGGTTGACCCCCTAACAATCAGCATTTGGCCCCCTTCCCACTAGCAAAAAAAGTTGTGTCTAACCCCTTGCTGACAATCTGCATGGCCTTTGCCCCCTTACTGTTCGAGGTTCACTAGGTTCATTATCACACTGGGTTAGTGTTGATGGTTGCATCAGTAAGACAGAAATCAGGAAAGTAAACAATGGAGAGCAATATGAATGTTTATGTACGGAGAGTTGAATTGGGTTGTTATATCAGACGCAACTGGTGCAGTGTGTTGATGTACGAAATATTGCACTCAGTGGTATCGCATAAATCAGTCAACCTGGATCTGATGTTCCCACTGTATGCCAATCAGAGCCGAGCAGTTTGAAGGAGATTTTAACCTGGTGCGCTTGCTGAGTTGTTTGACACGGAGGCGAGGCTCAGAGAGCTCTTCACACTGCCACTAAAAGCTGACTTTTTGTGTTTTTAGGCCAGTGGGAAATGGTTACAGCAAAAGTACAGTATCCAAAGACTTTATACTCAGAAAAAGACTTAGGCCCACTTATTCATAATTTATTTCTAGAAGTAAATAAAATCTTTTTCCAAGACCAAAAAACTAGAAAACATTTAACTATAAAACTACTTTCTTTTAGGCAGACATCTAAAACACTTTTTCCAACATACAAGATGAAATGTTTCTCCTTCAACACATTAATATTTCCTGTTAGATTTATTCCCTTGTAAGTAAAATTGAAAGAATTCACAATATAATTATTTTGCCATTTTGGATATAAAAAAAATAAAATTGGCCAGCAATGCCAAGTTTGAAGACTACTACTTTACTTACATCTACGTAGTTCAATAAAAAGGTTAGACCCTATATACTCTTTCCATTCATATCATATATCATCATAGCTGAATTTGTTGAGCTTCTTAATTGTAAGTTGACAGGTCTCCACAGTTTGAGCCTCCCAGCCTCATCTCTTCATTACTTGAACATATTCAGAATCCTAATTGCTTTTACTATCTCAGCTTCTCAGTGCTCTGTTAATGATGTCTAAAGCTTTGATATGAAGACCTGGGAAAGCTCTTGGCAGATTTTTTAATGATTTTTTTTCTGTCTCGTACTGGGACAAAGAAATGTTTGTGTGTACACTTGTGGCTGTCTGCTCTTTATGGGTGGGTGGTTTTGCCTCCGATTTTTGTTTACACAAGTCGTCGCTCCCTTGGGGTGGTTCTTCTTGCATAAAAAGCTTCCTGGAAAATTTCTGGGAGCTACGAGTGGTGCCAAATGTGCAAACACACACCAACATCATTTGTCTCCAGCACTGTTCAGTCATGGGACTAAAGCTGATAAAAACAAAGACTCTATTTGAATTGTTCTTTCCTCTACAAGATCCATTTCATCTTTTAAGGATGCTATTTTTCTTGTTCAATAAGACAAAGGAACTCTGAGTGATAAAATCTTATCAACCAAAAAAAGAAAGAAAAAAATCCAAACAGTGAGGACAGGAAGAAAATTTTACATTTTGGCTATTTCATCATGATTTGTGTGAATGATATCTGAATCCAACCATGTGACTTAAATGACTCTGACCCAAAGAGGCCTTCCAGGTCTTGACTGCAGTTTGAAATACATGATGTGAAATGAGACATTTACATAAATTTTCAATGTCATACAAGAGCAGCCACACAGTACAGCTTAATGAGAGGATCAGAGAAATGAACCCAGAGCTGTAGATGGAGGAGAAATGAGGCATTAAAACGATAGGACGTCTCGTGGGCATGGGAAAGGAAAAGGACCACTCTCTTTCAGCTCTGTGAGTTACACAAGGACACTCTGCTTTAATCCTAAAAATCACCCTCCATATCATTTTCATCTGCTGCCATATTCCCCGCATGAGACCACTCAAACAGGCTCGTAGAGTGGGGAAGAAAAAAGGACGGATTAAAAGTTTAAAGAATTATTTTGAATGAAACTTCTGGATTTTAGGAATCCCTACCTGTGTGTTATAAAATAAATGGGTAAGACGTACTTAGGATCATTAGCCTGGCTTTAATTTACATTTTTTAGGATAATCTTTAGCAGCAAAACAGGAGAGATGTAGTTTTGCATAGCTTGACGTAACTGATAAAACTGCTAAATATTTACATTTTTTGATTGATTCTACTACTCATAGTTGTTGTTGTTGTGTGTTTTTACTGGTGTTTCCTTTTGCCTTAAAAGTACTTTATTTGTCATTATACATACAAGGAGCATACAACAAAATTTCATGATCAAATGGAGGGTTAGCCTGAGCCACTGCGACTCAGCATGCCGTCACTAATGGGGGGCGCTGTGAATGCAGAGCAGAAGTGCGTGGAGAAAACATATGCAGACATGGGGCGAAATTTCAATCGAACGGAAGAGCTTCTTGCTGTGAGGAAACAGAGCTACCCACTGGCATAGTTTCAGCAAGGTACTGGGAACCCTCCTTAGAGGTCTCTATCATGATTCTGTGTACCAGCTCTTGTCTAATCATCTAGTCATCTCCACCTGCTCCGTTACTCCGCTCCCAATCATCACTTATCAGTTTCGCCTGCACGTCTGCCTACATAAGCTTACCTCAGACCAGAGTCTGTTGCCAGATTATTATGAGCCTTTGGTGAGTTTTTTTTTTCCAGAATACTGTTTTGCCTGCCTACCTGTTACTGACCTAATTGCCTCCTGATTTGCTGAGCCTGCCTGAACCCCTGTAAGACCTGTTTGTGTTTTTCCTTGACCTGTTTTCTACCCCTTTTGACCATATCTTTGGATTGCACTCTGGATTCGTCTCAGTCATCTGATCTTCTGGTTCTAACCCCTGCTCTGGCCCTGACTCTGATTCTGGATCACATTTTAAATTCTCCTCTGACCTATTGGCTCTGACTCTGTTTCCATCTGAGCGAAGCATTTCCCCTCAAGGGATCAAGTCAGATAACTCAGTTCCTGCTCTCACTCTCCTTCTGATGTCACATGCCAGTTGGCTTCTACTGTCCTGATCTGGGCTTTCCTCCCAAACCGTTCTAGGTTAGTCAACCTAAAGCAGAAAGAAGAATCATTCTGTTTTCGTTTTTCAAAGAGAGAGAGTTCAAATCTCTCTCCAGAAGTACCAGTTGCAGAAACTGATGATCACTGTCGTTCCTGTTCTAGTTACATTTTTCAATAAACTGTTAAAGTTTTTCCAAAGTGTCAGGTTTGAATTCTGGGTCCTCAGTTCAATCATTTGTAAAAGTAACCCATTATGAAGAAAAAGTTAAAGTTTACAATATATTTGTAATTGAAACTTTTTATATGCACGTTGCATGGCCAAAAAGATTATTCTGGTATTTTACTCTATAATCCTTTCTATTTATTTCAACTCTCTTTGTCCCTATCTTAATTAGTTACCATGCTCAAGACCTTATTCACACTGACTATGTTTCATGTTTCCCCAACCATCTGCTTCAAATTGTACTGTTCAGCAATCCCCACTTCCAGTGTAGGATCTTTTAATTCATCTAGTCAGACCACACACGCTAAGAGAGTGCTAACATGTTTTGAACTGTTGTTTATTGAGATAAGGAAAATATTATGTCAATGTTTAAACACTAAAATTACATTTGTGATTATATGCTATATGATATAAAAATTACATTTGAGTGCTAAAATATGACCAACATGTCCTTTAAAACAAGGCCCCCGATGTCTATTAGCTATTAGCTTCATTGGCTTAATAACAGAACCTAGCTAATATAGCTAAACCATCTGCCTTAAGATTTACTCATTTACATACTCATTTAAATAATTACAAAAGGTTAAGAATCAATCATCTAAATAGTATTGATTTCTGAAAAAAAAACAAGCTGCAAAAACATCCATCCATCCATCCATCTTCTCCTGCTTCATCCGTCAGGGTCGCGGTTGGGCCAGTGCCTATTTCCGGCAGACTATGGGCGCAAGACGGGGTACACCCAGGTCAGGACGCCAGTCTGTTGCAGGGCAACACATAGAAACACACAAAGACGTACAACTATGCATGCACACACTCACACCTAGGGACGTTTGAGAGATGCCAATTAACCTAACAGTCATGTTTTTGGACTGTGGGAGAAAGCCGGAGTACCCAGAGAGAACCCAAGCATGCACGGGGAGAACATGAAAACTCCATGCAGGAAGACCCCAGGCCGGGACCAAACCCAGAACCTTCTTGCTGCAAGGCAACAGCGCTACCCACTGCTCCACCATACAGCTGATTATCAAACAAATAACTAAAGTGTAAAAAAAAGAAAAATTGCTTTCAAAGGGAGCTAAGGCACGCTATCCTAATTAATGTTGTGAAATAAATATCTTACATCACCTTAGGTGACAAAAGGTTCAAGGTTCAAACGGTATTCTGTAGTTGTGATGTAGCAATTACAACCCTGAATCTTAAGCTTCTTAATGTATTTATAATCATAATAAAAAAAATCAGAACAGGATGCGAAATTTTTTTTGTGATTTATAAATAAAGTTTAACAGCAAAGAAATTCACAAAACTCAGAAATCATGACAAACTACTAATCAAGCCTGCAGCTATAAACCCTTTTTATGTTTCCTCGGTTTCGCCTCATTATGGTGTTGCCACCAGCATGTGCACTTGCAAGTCACCTTCATCTATTCATTGGAAGTTTTCTGGTCCTTTCTTCACCTGCCAGACTCTTGCTTCTTAGCTACGTTTAAGTAATCAACTTACATACCAAGACAGTACATAGCAGATTGCTATCTGACACTCACCACAGTGTCCTACTTGCCAGTCTTTGCTGGAATGTCTTTGCCCCATGCATTCTATACCCTTACCCTGGAAAGGCAATACATGTATGACAGTCACATCCTACACAAAACCACCATACTCCACCTCCATCAGACAGGCTCCAGTTTAGTCATCTCTAAAAAAAGTCAATCCCTGCAGACCTTTCAACAGAATCCTGGTGGCAGAATCCTGGAAATAGACATGGGAGATTGATGTAAGCAGACATCCAACAGCACAACAGAAACCATGAGGAGGGAATTAAAGGAGAAGACATAGAATGCCACCTGTGGACCCTACTGAGCCATATACAAAACAGGATGAGCTGCTTTAGGTCATCTCTGTAGAAGTCGGGCCACACCGACAGGGGAGTAAACCTGAACACATCAATGAGAAGATAATCACTGGCTGCCTCTTATACAGCCCATCGTCTGAAGCTGGCCTTTTCCATAAAAGAGGGCATGGCACTGAGTTGGCTATCTGATATTTGAAAAAGCAAGGGGGAAAATGGGATTGAGGTTTTGGGGTTTTAATAGTTTTTCACGTAAACTATATGGTATATGCACAAAATCTGGGCTTTTTCTGTCATACCAGTGCAAACACTCATGCATAGCAAACATATTTGCCATGTGTCATGCATAGAAAATTGAGCTCAGACTGTAAAACTGACATGGCGGTTTCAATGACCTGAATGTGACAAAATTATATTACCATGCAGCTCATATGGCAAGCCAGTAAATTAATGCTGCACAGCCTGGAACTTTCAGAACTAAGGGCTTGCTTTGGCTGACTTATGTAAATGTAACCTGAGTTAAAACCTCTAAAATGAACAGGAGGCTTGAATGGGAACTTGTAACCACTAAAGTAATGTTATCCAGGACACTCACAGAGGAGCACATCCCACCTGCTTGAATAAAGATAAAGGGAGAAGATGGTCAATAAATATTTCATAAGCTTCATTATTGCATATTTATAGTGAGTCTGCCACTCAGTAAATTACCAGTCTATGCCGGAGAAAGAGTCTCAGGCCCACAAAGTCAAGCCATCCGGTGAAGAGAAAGGCTGAGTCATCTTATTTAACTGTCCTTTCAACTTAAGTCCTTACAGTCGTTACTCTCTGAGGACTAACTCCTATAACTGTAGTTAGCTGCAAAGTTTGTCTTAAAAAGCATGGAGACACAATTTCAAATGAGTGTTTTATTGTAATTCCTTTATCCTATCTAAATTTGAATTATTGAAAGCAAACTAAAAATATCCCACTCTCATATATGATTTAGTAGTGTGTGGGCACATTTACAACAAAGCAGTTAGTATCTTATCGAGTTAACTTGAGATGTGGTTTGGAATTTTCAGAAGCTGGTTTACTTTGCTGAATGTGTTAGACGAAGAACAAATGTTCATGTCTGATTAGTAATAAAGATCGTTAAAAAAACACTGATCAGTCAGCTTTTTGAGAAAATAACAAACTTAAAGGACAGCGTTCTGTGAAGCACTTTCTCCTCCACTTCTCTCTGAAGCAAAATCTTTGTTTACTGAAAATTCTTTTTGATCTATATCTAAATAGAACTGATAGTGTGTTCCCAAAACTTTGTTGAGATTGATTACATTATTCCTGTTACAAGATGAAGATATACTGTATGATCATTATGTTTTCAATTCAAATCCCTCCCAAAAGGACTTCTTGTCATTTATCACTGATGTGAAGAACCTCATACAAACAAAACTGCTCCGTAAATGTCTATTTATTAATTTATGTTATCACTCTTTTTTTTTTTTTTTAGATCTTGACTTACAAACAAGCCCTAAAAATATGTATCTCCCCCACTTAATACCTCTTTTTAAAACTTTAAACAATTAAGCATAAAGAAAAAACATTTTTTTTTATCGGGCTTGTTGCACTGAGGTAGTAGAATGAATAGTGCTGAAATCCTCGATTTAATAACTTACATTCTCACAATATTGTGCCTTTGGCAATTCTTTATCTCTGGGCACCAATCCCATCATCTCACTTCCCACCCCTATACACAACTGAATGTAGACACATAATAACAACATTACATAAGCCATTTGATAAATGTAAACATTATTCTCATTGTAATGTATCAGAGCAATGAAAACAAAATGGTGTTAAACCATTAATTGTCTCTCTATACCTACCTACTTATCTTTTCAGAGGCACAAGTAGGCTATTTGCCTCTCACCGGGGGTCTGGCAAGTTACCAGTCCAGCACAGGGCAACAGAGAGACTATCGGTACTATGCACCCACCCATAAGTTCTTAAGGCCAACCTTAAGGCCAATTATTACATGTGGAGATCACACAAACTATCTGCTGAAATAATCTGGGACCTTGTTTTTTCCACAGAGGAAGGGTGCTAAAACTGCACCACTAAGTTTTGTTCAGTTGCATTACTGCAGTCCTCATGACAACAATAGCATCAATAGCGTTCTTGAGTTTTTAAAATTTCACAAATTAATAAATATTTATTATTTTTGTTTAAAAGAGTCTGTGTAGAATTATCAACTTTATGCTTTTTTTCCCAAGTCTTTCATCTTCTAAACAAGAGATTTCCACTTAATGACAGACTCGATCGGTATCCAGAAGACAGTCATCAACCCCCACCACAAAGAGGATAAGTTATGAAAGGTCGGTGCTGAAAAGTTAGTTGTTCAGAGTGCTGTTGCTGAGCATATTCATGAAAAGTTTGGAGGAAGAATAAGGTGTGATTAGAAAAGATGCACAAGCAACAGAGATAACTGCAGTCTTGAAATGACTGACAAGCAAAATCTATTCAAGAATTTTGGGATACTTTAACAGAAGTGGACTGAAGCTTGAGACATGCACTGAGAACCACAAAGTACTAAAGATGGACTACAAATGTCACGTTCCTCAGCCACTTCTGATTCAAAGACAATGTCTGAAGTGTCTTTCCTTGGCTAAGGAGAAAAAAAGCTGGAATGTTCCTCTGTGGTTTCAAAAGGAATATAGTAGATCAAGATGAAATACAAAAATACAACTAAATTAGGAAAGATCCAGTTATCAGTAATTGTTCTGTTAAACCTTTAACAACTGAATTACATTGCATTTGTTGGCTTTATTCAAGAACCTCAATTATTTATACATAATATGTTAAACCTTAGTTGCTATAAAAACTAGCCAACATGAATCTGAAATTGTTATTTTTCTGTTCCTAAAACTCTCTGTGAAACAGTTATACAAGGTAATATTCACAAGAAAAAATTAAACATATTTAATTAAAAAGGAAGACATGAGAAGCTTTGAAAAATAAAATATAAGATTCTTTATTGAATTTAATAGTGAATGTGATTGTCATGCATCCAATTATCCCTCGAAATCCCAAAATATATATACAATTGCTTGGAATCTCAAAATGTGTTAAACTATAGCCTTTAATGACACTTTTGGTTCAGTAGATTTTTTTATTCATCCTGAGGGTTTATTACATGTGAACACTGTAAATCAATGTTGTTTTTTTATTATTTATAGTTTAATGAATCAAATTTCTATGAAATTCTTTTGCTGCTTTCCTGTCCGCAAAGTTTGATTGTAAAATATAAATAAACAAAACCACCAAATAACTTAGAAGAATGACAAATTTTCCAACACCTGTATGCGGCACTGCTGGCAGGAGCACTCTTTTCTCTGCGAAGGGAGAAAGCTGACATCACTGATTAATTGTTATTGATCTAATGATTGATCTTATCTGATAGCTGTCTGTGCTGTGCAGTAACAGTCTTCTATCCCTGACAGCTTACCTACAGTATAAAAACAAAGTGCAGCACAAAGAACCTCTCCTTGTGTCAAAGAGAAACAAAAAAGCTGAAATGTTTGTGAAAACACTGATGCTTAAAAATCTATAGATCTGGAATTAAAAATGGATTTCAGCGCTTGGAGCAAAGTGAGGATTTGCCCTCCCAACATTTACAGGCTGATCCAGCAGAGGAAATGCAATTCCTAACACTTTTCTTGTGTCAGATCAAAGCTCAAACCTGACAGACTCAGCTCAAGTTTAAGATATCCTGCTACAGACCAGAGTTGGTTCACTGAGTAACTTGCAGTATAGGTATAGGTATAGGTGTTTAGGTATTTGTCCCAGTTCTCACTTATCCCACTTTCAGAAATGGAGCCTAGTGTGTTACCACCATATGTGATAATTTGGGGTCCCATGTCATCTGGTTGTTGGTCGAATGTGGTCTCTAAAGTCCTCCCAACAATCATCAAATTTTTGAGCACTTTATTCTTCCTTCTGCTGACAAGCTTTATGAAAAGGCTCATTTCATTTTCTAGTCAGAGTCCTTGATTGACCAGAAACCCGTCCTGATCTGAACCCTATAACTGAGGTTTCTTTTTCAAAAGAGAGATGACCGACACCAGATCCCAAAAAATAGCTGCATTGCTTTCAACAAAGGTGGGTATAGTGCTTGCTTTATGGAAGTTAGAGTACCATTATTTTTTTAACACATTTTTCAAGTAAAAGTTGTAAAATGGCTACTTAAGTACTTTGAGTTATTTAATCAGACAGTTCAGTGCATATTGTAATATTTCAAAGTATAAAATAAATATATATGACTTGGGAATTCTCACAAACATTACTCAAGTAAAAGTATATATATTATATTAGTATACAGTATATATAAAGTACACCAACTCCTAAAAGTAAAGTTCTATCTCAAAGTTACTCCAGAAAATGTAACAGATTAACATGTAACTAGCATTACCAACCTGTAACTAGCAAACTTGGCTTCCATCACACCTGAGCAGAATCACAGGCTGATCCCCTCCTTTTCACATTAAATTATTGCAGTAATCAATGCAAAGGAGCCCAAACCACGTATTGCAGTTAATCAAATCTAAGTAGACAAAGAGCTGTACATGTACAGGTACATCAGACAAAGAAATAAAAATATGATGTCTTTGATAGAGTACAATATTAAGCGCACAAAAAGGATGAGAGTTTTTAGAAATTAATTATCAAATTTATGAAAAATAAAGGCTTAAAAATATCACTCTGTGTAATATTTCTATACATTAATAGTTTCACTTTCAGAAATAAGTGATTACAGATATCTAAATTTCCCACAATATCTTCATTATAACCTCTTAACTTCAGTTGTAAATGCCAGGTTAGGTTTATGTTAGCTTTAAGCAAATCAGTATTGGTTGAACATACCTGGTAGTATAACATCCAGTTAGTTGTTATGATATAGGGGTGTTTTGCATGTTACTTTAGAATTTATAGAAACTTCTGCAGAAGTCTAGGTATGACTCATTCATTTGATTCCGATTTGTTAAACCAGGAAAACATCGAAATTATGAAGAACTCCGGCCCTTAGTGTCCAGAATTGGACATCCCTGCATCAAAACATTAAGAAAGAGCAACCAATTTATTCCTTGCTTTCAAAAAGACCACTGCTGGTGATACACTACATATTTTCACAGTGGTTTCTTTTGGATGTTTTTTATATCACAGATGTAGTCCTCTTTTTTTACTTCTACTTCTCTTCATATTCAAAAAGAGCTGAAAGTCAAATGAGCTTGAAATATGAATAATTCTGACAAGCGAGCAGCTTGTGATGCTGGCTGTCTTGAAATAAGCCGGATGTGAAGCCTGTGGATTTTCAGATTGGATGAATAATGAATGACATACCAGGCCAGTGAGATATATAGTACTGAAGCCATTCTTGTCTGAAGTTGTGGAGGAAAGTGGAGAAAAAGGAAAAACAAAAACACTTACAATTTACTTTGCTAATTAGAAGAAACAGCATGGAAATAAGGGGGTCTCTTTGGCAATTTCTCCCCGACCTAGAGCCTTAATTTAAGGTACTTAAGTGTGGTCTAAGTAAGACTTGCATAATTGAGGAAATTATAGCCTCTAACACGCTCTGTTTGTAGTTCCAGGAAATCAGACTGCTCTGTATGTGAAAAACTAACCTAAAGGGAGCATAATAGAGAAAACATCCTGTTGCAGTTTACTTTTTCCTTAAATTAACTTTTGAATTGAAAGTTGTTGTTTTTTTAACTTGTAATTTTAAAGAACCCTCCATCCTCAACCACTGAAATTATGCTTTGTGTTTTCTAATTTAAGAAGACATGGAGTAAATCAGAAAACTTTAAGATTTTAAAACAGTTAAAAGTACAGTTAAACAGTATCAGTTGCAGTTGCTATTAAAACTTTTAATTTTTAAGTATTGTGTTTTGTTAAGCTTCTAGTTGACTAATTCTATCTATAATAAACTGTGCCTGTAAAGTATGTAACAACTATCTTGCCCCAAATGAGAAAAAGAAACACTGTCTAGATGGCAGACTTCTCAATGTTTAATTATCAAATGGGTTTGTCCTTTGAAGTCTTTGTTTTGGCAGCAAAAGCTAAATTAGTGATTAGTAAAATTACTATTGAACTCATGTTAAACTGCATAGAGTCCATTTGACTCCATGTTGATTTCAGCGTGGTGAAATTCTGTTCAGTAATAGTTAAATCTAATTTGGATTAAGGTTTATGTTCAGTTTCATTGCTTCAGATATGCAATCCCAGTGAAAAACAAAGCTCTGGTGAACTACATATAGATTTAAGATCAGTAAGGCACGTTACTTGAGCAATTACTCAGGCAAAGACAATGGACCATTTTTTCCACCTTAAGCCATTGAAATTATTTTAACACTGGACAAATCAATTTTAAAGCCTTGGAGAAAAATATACCAACACAAATATGTTGGCTTTGATTGAAGTTGTGTCAAACTCTTGCTGTTGTGTTGTTTCAGAAGCAGGTGAGTGAATATAGTACAGAAATGAGAGAATGGTGAAGCTGAAATCACATATATAGTATTTGAAGCCCTTTAACATGCTGTGTTAAAAAATAGATTATTACCACATCCATCTTCTTCATCCGTCAGGGTCTCAGTTGCAGACTATGGGCACAAGGCGGGGTACACTCAGGACAGGACGCCAGTCTGTCACAGGGCAACACATAGACACACAAGGACAAACAACCATGCACACACACACTCACACTTAGGGACAATTGAGAGGCCAACTTACCTAACAGTCATGTTTTTGGACTGTGGGAGAAAGCCGGAGTACCCTGAAAGAATCCACACATGCACGGGGAGAACATGCAAACTCCATGTAGAAAGACCCCAGTTTGTAATCAGTTAAGTAATGCAAGCTTTTTCCAAGCTAACCGTAAGCAAAAAATGTTGCTAAGATTAGATTTTTTTTTTTGTGAGATCATTAGATCCTTGGAATATCATTCATACATGAGCTTTGTTAAATTTGAACAAAAACATTTTTTTTTCCTGTTTAATGTATTTAGCGGAGTGATACGCCCACAGAAGGGTTGTTTGTTTCAGTTTTTGTCAGCGGGGGTTGTAGATGTGTGGAGGAGGGAGAATAATTAAGTCTAAGTGGTTCCGCTGATACCTTTTGGAACGGTTTGCCTTTTTATTCAGCCGCTTCCATCGGGAATATATGGCCCTTTTACAAAAAGCAATTTTCCATGTTTTCATGGATGATGAAAAAGAGGATTTTAAACATGGTGGAGAAGGTTTGAGCTGTGGAGGCTGATCCACAGCTTAAATAAGAGTTTGGCTAAGTTGTTGTCTACCAAACGGCATGGCTTTGCTTTTAACTGTTGTGATTGCCTACCTGCTGAAACAAAATCTAACTTCCCAAACATGAAGGACAAGCTTTAAACTGTCTTAAAACAGACTGATTTCTCTACCTTCCAGAGTTATGTTAATCATCGCACACATCTTAATGGGGAGCCTTTACCAGTATTTGCTGTGGAAATAATTCGACTGGTAAAAGAAATCTTTCCCACCTACAAGGAAAATGCAAAGGACAAAGAAAAATTCTGGCATTGAGCCATATCCTCAAGTGAGATGTCATGTACAGGGTTCAAAGACTCTAGAGACTGCTCTTCAGTTTACCATACAGATTGAGACTGCTCATCAGGCAAGCAATGCAAGATTTTTCTACCTCAGAATATCAACCAGCTTGTTTTCAGCAAAGCATTTCACATTCGTATTCACATGGATCTGCTTCATCTCCTGCTGTGAGTTCTACAACTTCAGAAAATCTTAGGAATATGCAGAAGGTGCTCAAAACTCTTTCAGACAGGGTGGAGCAGTTACAAATGAATCTGGACTCACAACTCTGAAGCACTGCCCATGAGATGCATGCATTTCTATATTTGCACACACTCACACATCACACTTGGTATTTTTCACCCACACACATACACGTTCATTAAAAGGAACTAATGTGTGGAGCAATATTTCCACCAAGGCTACAGCACAGAAGGCAGGGCTTCCGGTGGCACTAAACATTTTAAGAGATCGGTGTTTTTTATGCCCAGAAGAGCAGTTCAAGTGAAATACAAAGTACAACATACAGGAGTGGGTTAAACTAGGAAAATACTGCAAAGAAAATATAGAGATTGGAGGTATAGAGAGAGTTTGGGCAGTCAATGCTCAAAATAACCCAACCTTCTCTGAGGTATCAGGGTCAGAGTGACCAGAGTCAGACATGAAAGGTACAACCCCGGACAGAGCTGCATGTTTACAGTAGGTTGGTAACACTGCCTAGATTGCCCTTTCATCATATTCCAGACTTGGCAAGGAACACTAAAAGCAGGCCATCAGCAATGTTACACTATACTTGTATACTTGTAAGGGAAGCGCCTTTTTTACAGCAGCAAGGCCTAGGACACCGCGTCCATCCCATGTGTAATGTCAGTGTACTGTCTTTCTGTGTGTGTTGTCTACTTGGACAGACTATACCTAAATTGAATTTCCCTTCAGGGATCAAAAAAGTTTAATTGAATTTAATTTAATTGAACTAAATAAGTAACAAGTTTGCTTTATCATTTAAAACTAAAGTAAAATCCATACCGACTGACTAGAAAAAGTACATGTTTTTGTGTTACAAAAGAAAGCATTTCTAGAGAGAGTTATGGTTCAAAAAGGAAAGAAAAATACATAACAATCCTATTTGAAAAAAAAATACACTTTGTTTTCTTGTTCTATTTATACATTAATAACAGTTTTCACCAGCTCAAAAAAGGTACAAATAAGTAATTAACTTCCTGTGCTTGTGTGTTTAGTGCTTTCCTTGTGTTGTTTATATAGTATTTGTACTGTAACATAATTGAAATCCATGATGTTTGTAGTTATTCTTCAAAGTAGGAAGGTGCAGATTTACATTTCCCAGGAATGCACACTAACTTGCGCACAGGTGGACTGCATCGCGTTTCCGATGATTATTTACTGAAGTTGGGAACATTTGATGAATTTAATGTGATGCTCTCAGAAGAGCCCCCAGTAGGAGTAAAAAATGTGAAACAAATTTATGACATATATATGAAAACAATCTCACTGAAGTTACTTCAGCTGATATGGGGAAGGCTAGCTGTTATAGTGGTAGATTATAGGTGCAAGAATGTTTATTTATGACTGTTAAAGTACTGTATAATAAGATCACATGACATTTCATGGATAGATAAAACAAATATCTAAACTTTTTGTTAAGAAATGAATATTTAACAGAGTGTCCTACATTTTCCTAATTTCCTAGTTCTATTTATCTTACATTTTACATGCAACTATTCCAAATTAGATGCCTTGAAATAAATAAAGATAGACTAGACTGAACACTTCCTTAACTAAATGTCTGTAAGTGATTGGATTAAACTAGAGCAAGCTGGAAAACAATAGATGTATTGAACTACTGAACCTAAACTGAATCTGGTCACTGCCCTGATTTTTTTTTTTTTTTGGACTAAAAATGAAAACGTATAATAGAAGGGATTATTTGTGCATAATGCTTGCTGTATCTATAAAGGGAAAAATATACGGCAGAAAACATGACCTCAGTAACGTGACCCTGTTTGCCTCTGAGCCAGTTGGATGTTGCTACAGCTATTATTTCCCATTAGTATTTGACAAATAGGGAGTTTGCAGAAGCAAGAATCTAGAGACAACCAGGTCATCTACAATGTCCCTTTGTTTGTGTGTGTGCTCAGCTCCATTCCAAGACCTTGACCCCATCATTGACAGAGCAGTGTGTGTGTGTTTTTGTTCAAGGTTATCTAAGAATAACTTTGTACACTGATTTCATTTAAAATATCTGCTTTATTATTTAGCAAGTTATGGTAAGAAATTAAATCTTAGATAGCCATAGACTGACTTATTATCAGAAAGGTTTGACAAGAAACAACATAATGAGCAATGAAACTGACATAAAACATAAGGTTTGGGTCTTCTATGTATTTCTATTCAAATGGGTTCAAAATCAATTGAAACAGAAAATAGTTGATAAATGATGGTACAATAATGGTAGCTTCTTTCTGTGGCACCAATTATTTTGACAAATGTCATCCAAAATGTACTCTTTAGAAAACCAATAAGTCCAATTAATAAAAATACTGAAGAAGAAGCCAAGCTGTTCTAATATATTTTTTCTTCAAAATTTCAATTAAATTATTATTTTCAACTCTAGTTTAATACAAATATATTGTCATGGTGGGGTTAACGTGCCTAACCCACATGCAGAACACCACACGGGAAACAGAGGAAAAAGTCAATAACATTTATTGAATGGTTTCACAGAGCAAAGCACGAACTGGTTCTGGTACTGGTCCAGGACTGGGATCACGGAAGTCTGTTGGGCCGGAAGGTTCGGTTAGCCAGGGT
>JAUZNJ010091436.1:0-22437 GCA_034780135.1 Jordanella pulchra | reverse complement strand
GAACTGTTGCCGTTTGGTTTCCTTTTTTCTTTTTTTTTTTTGTTTTTGCAGTGTCCTGTCTGGCGATGTGGCAATAAAAATAATTGTCTTGGTGCCAAACAGAGCCCAACAGATTTTGCTTTCACAAGTGGAGCAGAAGGGCTATCACCATATATATATATATATATATATATATATATATATGAAGTTAGGCTTTGTCTTGCAGCCATGTTCTGGCTATTTTTGGGGGGGTTTGTTCATACCTTTGTTTAAACTGAAACAGTCAAATGTGGTACACTTTCAATTCACAGAGACAGAAATGAAAAAAATCTGCACACATCGAGGTCTGCTCGCTCAATGTGTAACTCTCTATACACACTGCAGTCAGTGTGACACGGAAAAAAATCTGATGTAAAAATATTTGATGTAACCCGTGTGACCTGGGCTTTATGCATTTTGTAGTGTCAAATGTTAGAAAATGAATAGATAAAGTGGTTTTATTCAAACAAGGGGTAATAGCCAACAACAATAGGTATAAGAACAACTGAACCTTAACCTAAGGGTTACTTTCCATCAGCTTGCCAAGTCAGAGATATTCCATGGAGGCAGATTTTTTTTGTTCTTTCTTTTACAGCCTTTCATTTTCTGAGAAGTAACAGTAACATAATGCATTCCCCCTACCTTCCCTTACACGTTTCACAGCACTTTGTGTTTATCTGGATGGAACCGTTTTATGCTGAACCCTCCTCACAAGTGGAAATGTTATCTCCACAGCTGCTGGAACAAGGCAGCCATTTTGTGCCTTTCTACTCATGTCCACTTATTGTGTTGCCGCTTTGCATGAATCCTCTTCTTTGAAGTTTTAGTATAACGGCTCCATGTGGCATGCAGTTGCTGTGTGGAGTCTCCCTTAGCTCTAATTTACAGTTTCTGCCTCAAGAGGAAGGAAGAGCCCAGCAATCACATTTGTATTCAGTACAAACCGAGATAATGCTTTTGTCAGTCTGCAGTTCCTTCTATCCTCTGCTTACGCCTATGTTCTTGCCGCTACTTTTTAGTCTTTAATATTGACAGTGCTACTCCTTTGCAGGTTAACATGTCCTTACAGCAGCACTGTCAGCTGCTTCATCAGAAGATCTCTTAGCTGAAGAAGGATATTATCTGAAATTTTTTGCACTCTCTCACCTGAGTTGATCCTACAGTTTAGGAAACATAGTTCTTTATCCCTCCCTGGAAAAAGCTCTAAAAGTTACTGTAAAACCTGTTATTTCATGGTACTCAAAATGACATGCAACTTACATTTCGGTTTGTCTCTAAAAGACAAATAAATAAGGGTGCAGTATGTGAGTCTGCAAAAGCATGCACAGCATTCTAATTTCTTTAACAAGGTAGATTTATCAGCTGTAAAGTCTGCTAAGCAGTTTCTTAGTTTCTAAATTTCCCAACAGTAACAAGAGCTAGACTTTGAAAAAGGTCAGCCAGCCTGGTAACCTGGGCCTAAAGTTTTTGGTTTTCCAAAAATGCATATTTTGTAATTTACTAGTTAGTTTAATAGGGGTGCAGATATTCTTTTGCATGATATTTTAGAAAAATTCATTTTGGTTTGAAAGAAGCCAACATACTGATGTCTGTATAACCATCAACCCTAGTTGGAATGTATAAAAGAAACTCACATGAGAGGGCCCCAAATGATAGCCCCTGATATGAGCATAAGATGGCTACATAGTCTTTACACTGCTTGCTATTTGTCGTCGCCTAATGTTCCGTTAACCTGATCAGAAACTTGAGTCAGGTTATTATGGCTGGCAAGTTTTCTCCTTTAGATGCAGTTACTGATTGCACCTCCACACTGTCATCCCTTTACATTCTCTTAATAGTTAATAAATTGTCATTTAAACTTATGAAATGCATTTAAAAAAAAGCGGTAAAATACAAATAATAAGAACAACTGTTAAAATTGTTAAGACCTGTCCTTCTGAAAATGTACAAAATAGTGGTACTTTGGTTTTATTTTCTATGATAACAAACCTGCATTTAACATTTTTTAACCTGAACCCCCAACTCTGCTATTTAGAGAGCTGAGTAGAACAATTTTATTTCCTAAGTGGAGAACTTTATCCTGTGAAGAATAGAGGTCTGAAGAAGAGATTAAGATAGATGTTGGGACTATAGAAAAAGATCATTACCAAAGTGAAAGACTGATGGTGCTGCTTTTCAAGAGAAAATACTCTCCAAAGTGGGGCAGGAACAATACCTAATGAACAGAAATGGAGACAGATGACTGTCTGTAAACAGAGGTACTAGATGCAAACAAATTGATTTGTAGTTGTAGGGTCATGGTCCAAAGATGGGTTTATCTCTGCCAGCACCGGGTTACAAAGAAAGTGTCATTATTTTTTTCCATTTTAATATAAGACACAGGATCATGGTGTTGTGTTCCCTAAGGTTTACTATTAACTATTGAAAACCTCAATTGGACTTCTACAATAAGTCATGCTACATCAGCCCACAACTTTATTTCAGTGCTAACTTTTTTTCTGTCAAATGTATGCTAAAAAAGTTCTGGGCTCTATATAATAATTATTTTAAGTCAGATTTGGGTACCTGATTTAGATCTTTAGCTCCAAACAGCCACATTACATGTTTGATCCATATCCAGAGGTTTTATAAAGGAGGTAATGCCGTATTTTAAAATTTTTCACAAAATCTCTAATATGTTATCAATTTTTTGTTATCATTGAATCTGGCGACGCAAAAGTCCCCCAGTGCTTATGATTTATAATGCTCTGTAATGGAAAAAATCAGTAAGAAAGTCCACACTTCATAGATCATAATGACAATACATTATTTATAGTCCAATAACTTATTTATTGCTGGTTTATGTTCAGACTGAAGCCATTACCCTGGTGCCACTGAGGCCTGTCAAACCATTAAAAATTCATGCAAAACAATCCATATTGTTCATTTATAAATACTTTCAAGTCATTTATCTTGATCCACTCAACAGTAAGTTAAAGTTATCAGAGCTCGATTGGCCTCTGTAGTAATTATTTCAACAATTAAATACTGGAAATTTAACATACAGATTTACTCCTTGGCTGAGAGTGGCTACAAGACTTCAGATATGAGGAATATTTACTGTGACTATGGCTTTTTTCCCTTCAGCCATCTCTCCTCTTCTGACATTTTTATGGATGACCCCTCACAGGACTCATTCTAGCTCATCCATCAAATGAAGGCTCCAAACAGTACAGCTTACAGATGCCATTAAAACTATTATGGGGTGATAACAATCTTCTCACCTCATCCTCATTTCAGCCATAAAGACCTTTATTCATTCTCACTTCATTAATATACAATCTTTCAAGCACTATGGCTCTTTTTCTAGGTAACTTTAATCTCGTATAAATTTTTTGTTTCACTGGATCACCATATCCATAAAAAAAGAGAGATAACATTCACAAGGGATATATATTATGAATTCATAGTAGCTATATGGCTCTTTTTAAAAAATATGATGTTTTACCTTTTTTTTGAAAACTACGGCTATATTCTTATCCTGTCCCTGCGGGAAAAGTTGCTTATAAATGCAGTGGTGTAGTTCCTCTTGCACACAGATGGAGCTGCATTTTTCTTCACAGTGGGCTATAGATGGATAGAGAAACAGGGATGCTTTTTCACCTTGGGGGAGCAATGTTGGAGACTAGATGCAATTTGACTTTGCCTGCTCAAAAGCAGCAGATCAAAGAAGAAGCTTCATACTTTGCGGAAAAGTACTGTATTTATTGTCATTGCCGATTTTGCAGCATTGCTTTTGATTTATGCTGTTTGTAATCATCTTTGCTAAAACCAGTGTATCAAAAGGAAATGACCATATTTTCAATGAATGTTTAACACAAGTGTGACGTTAATCCAGAGTCATAAATACTTCTAGAGAACAAAAATTCAGGCAAATTCTATACACACAGGAAGGTGTGCGGGAATTATATCCGAACTAAGAAAACACGATTGCTATGTAAAAAATAGCACTAGAGAAATAAAACAATTTTACTTTCCTGTGATATGAGTCATCACCAGAGACAATGAGTTAAATCTGCAACCATTGCCAGAAATATTTTTTTCTTTCCTCACTATATCTGGTATATTCCCCAAATACATTACTAGGAAAACATGTGGAACAGAGAGAGCACATATTTTCATGTTTTCTTTTATGTTACAATGCATTTTAACGTGGTTGAAAAATATGTCAGAGGTTAGCCCTATTGTAAATTGTATAAAAACAAACTGTATAATCTTCAAAAAAATGTTTTCATAAGTTTCTCAGTCCAAAAAATTAAATCTACTTCTATAATTATGGTTAAATATTTGCTATAGCTACTGTTTAGATATTTTTTTTGCATACATGCTCCTTACACCTGTCCATTTTCTCTCTTAGCCACTTAGAGACTCACATTCATTTTGCATCTTTAATAATCAGGACAGATCTGGTCATTAACTTAGTAACAGCTTACTAAGTGTGTTTGACATTTATTATATATTCAAATCAGTATTCATGAAAACATAATGAGAATTTTAAGCAGGAAAGCATGCACATGGATGTGTATGTATATATAATATAAAAACATTCAACTCTAAGTGTCTTTGTTTGTTTATTTTTTATTTAAACAAATATGAAAATCATTTATTCAGACATGTTGCAGCCAAACAGGCCTCAAGTCCATCTGCCATATTTCAATATATATTGCTCATACACAATCATTTTGTAGTCTTATAGTGAATTTTTAACAGTCTAAGTGTTTTGGGATTTTTGCAGTCAGCTGTAGAGCGATTTAACATCTGAGACAAATTTGATTCCATCTGTGTTTTAAAACTAGACTTTTGTATGTATTTCTTATAGTTTTACAGATATGTTTTTATATATTTTAATGGAGACCTGTACTTGTAAGATAGCCAGTACTACCTAATTTCAATGTAAAACGATGATTTCTGGCTACTGGATAAATGAAATATTTTGTATTAGTAATATAAATGTCACTGTTCTTGGACAAATTGGAGACCGGCTATTTAAATGACTCAAAGTGTATATAAAATGCATTTTTTAGGTGTTTATCCTTTTCTACGCACCTGACCTAAATGAATGGATCATTTATAGATTTCATTGGCAGCATATCATGGCTGTTAAGGAGGTAATGCAATCCTTTAAATCAGATGTACAGAAAAAGTGTAAAAGGCTTCTATTAGTTCGCTCATCTGCATACAGACCCATGCAGCAACCCAATACACGTGTATACAGGTATCTCAGTCATGCTGCAGAACCATGGGTTTACAACAGTTTTTTTGTTTACAAGGTACCCCCCACCCTTGTTATTGCTCCAGTAGATTCTCTGATTTTCCCCTCTCTCCTGGCCCCTTTTTTGAGGTCTGTTTTCGATGAGAGACTCTGCCAAGATGTAAAGGATTCTCAGACCCCTCCAACAGATATTACTGGGAATATTTGGAATCAATTGTAGTTTGTTTGATCTTTAACTGCATTTTCCTTAAGGAAGTTTTATACAAAGGACGGCAAATGGTCAGAAATGTTTATTCAATATTACCTCTAAGGATAGCGATCTTTCTGTTGAAATCTATATGTTTCAGATACCTTTGTGTCTTTTTGCACCTATAAAACTTTGTAAGTACATCATTATTACTGGAAAAGCAAGCTGTGTCTTTGGAGCTTTGGATAAAAAAAACCATAGCTGGTGTAACGTGGTTAAAGATAC
Source organism: Jordanella pulchra (assembly GCA_034780135.1). Classification (NCBI taxonomy): domain Eukaryota; kingdom Metazoa; phylum Chordata; class Actinopteri; order Cyprinodontiformes; family Cyprinodontidae; genus Jordanella; species Jordanella pulchra. Next base: position 16,696 of record JAUZNJ010091436.1, on the reverse strand, counting down.
AGCAATTCTCATCTTAGGAGGATTTTGTTGTCTTTCAAAATGCAAAAGAAATATCAACACTGCAATTCTCAAAATCATTTCGGTTATGTTTTATGGTTATTGAAGAGACCTTTGTGTAAAAAAATGTTCTCCCTCTTCTGTGTATACATTTTCATAGGTTGCACTATCTTTTGTTTTTGTTTTTCATCATCAGTCTTTTCCCAAAAGTCCTCTGCATATTTTTCAAACGTTGCATATCAAAAACAAATTGATTTAATCCACTGAGTTGGGAATGGTCTGAGTATATAAAACCCTAGAAATCCTATAACTCTGCGATAAACAGAAGGAGTTGCTTCATTTATAAAGTCCCTCTGCAGAATCAGTCCCTGGTAGATTGTACTGCAGTTTGTCTCAACACAAATTCCAGTATTTTTTTGCAGAAGAGACAGCAAGTTAATTGAAGATGATGCTCCAGATAACAACTCCCGAGTGAATCATTTTTCTGTGTTAGACCTTAGCTCTCTGTTGCCCTCTCCTTTTTCCCTGCTCCTTTCTTCTTCCCTGTTTCCCCTTACCCTTCGATCAAGGTCATGAATACATCCAGAGTCTGTGGTTTCCCTCTGTGTAATCACAAACATGACCACTGCGTCACAGCTCCTCTCTGCCAGGCAATTTCACAGAAAAAGATATTCCTTTGATGTTGTTTTTTGATAGCTCTCAGCAGTCTTTTCTGTCACGTAGTGAGGATTTCCTAAGGTGTCTTTATCATGACACTTATTTTAGATCATATTTAAAAAGATTGTCAGGGGATTATTGCTTCTTTCTCTGATTCAAGTTATAGCACTAAATGCTGAAACCATTTAGATTGTGATAAAGGTTAGAGTTTATATGATTAATATATGAAACTATATAAAGAGAAGCATTGAAAGAAAACTTGTAAGAGGCTGCAGAAGTCTTGAGACAGAGGTGGACGTTTCTTTTCCAGCTGAAGCAAAACATACAGTCAAAACTACAATAGAATAGTTGTGATGAGAAAATATTCCTGTCAGAATAGTCCAGTCCATGTCTGGGCCTGAATCCAACCAAGAACTTGGTATAAGACTTGAACAGTGATATACTCAAACTCTCTTGATCCAATCTCACTGAGTTTGAAACGGTTCAAAATGAAGAGTGAGCAAAACTGTCAGTGCTCCAGTAATTCAGCCTAAAAGAACATTATATATTGACATTAATAGTTGCTTAATACAAATTTCCTCTAGTTTCCTCGTCTGTGCTTGCATCTGTCATGTTGTGCACTGTGCTAAATGCCACAGTCATTAAAGCCACAAGGTAAACGTTTGGGTCTCAGTATTCATTGTTTTATGGTTTGGAGCCCTTCATCAGAAGGCAGCAGTTCAAACCAAGGGTGCTGTCCGCAGTCTTGCTCTTTAACTTCTCCTTCATCTTGCCTGTATAGAATGGGTCTAGGTTTAGGAGGTCTGTTCTGGTGCACTGCTTATCCGGGTAACCTGGTGTGGGCCTCTCCTCTCTGCAGTAGTGCTACTGGAATATCTTACTATTGCTGGAGTTTACATTTTTACTACAACAATGTGTTGAAAAGTTAAAGGGGCATGGCTGCTTCCTGAAGGTCTAATAAAAGCAAAAAATCAAATCAATATGGTGACTTTTACAATAAGTGATCTAAAGTGAGGTCATAAGAGTGGGTACATGGAGCTTTGCATTGCCTCAGACCTGGTACTCTGTTTATGGAGGCTATTACTCTTTAATAAAGGTGTCCAATGTCCTGTCTGACCTTCTGACGCATGTTGTGTGGCTTTCTTCCTTCTTTCTGCATGTTTCCTTTCTAATTACTTTAGTTAAAGCCCATAGGTGCTGCAAAATCTTAAAAAAAAGTTTGTTTGTACAGTAATTTGAAATACATTTAAAGTCTTACTGATCCTATTTCTATATCTTCCAAAAACAGCAAGGGAAGAAAACGTCGCCACATTCCGTGGATCGGAGTACTTCTGTTATGACCTCTCCCAGAACCCGATCCAGAGCAGCAGCGATGAGATAACACTGTCCTTTAAGACGTGGCAACGTAACGGCCTTATCCTGCATACGGGAAAGTCAGCCGACTATGTCAACCTGGCTCTGAAGGATGGTGCAGTCTCCCTTGTCATCAATCTGGGCTCAGGAGCATTTGAGGCCATCGTGGAGCCAGTCAATGGGAAATTCAACGACAACTCGTGGCACGATGTGAAAGTGACCCGCAACCTGCGACAGGTAAGTTCCATGGGTGGAGTAGGTTAGTACAAAAGCAGGTTTATTAGAACCCTATTTTGTTCTGGTTAGATCTATCTGTTCCTTTCATACTTTGGTTTTCTCTCTCATTGTTTATTTGTGCACATATGTTGTTATCTAAATGCATTTTATTTATTTTTTATCAGTATTTTTTTTATAAAATCACATCTTACACCTTTCTGCCAAGCCCACAGGCACTGGACCCGACTTGGTAAACAAACTCCATTGCATGGTAGATATCATTTAACTAATCGTCTTTCCTTAGTTTGCCATTTACTTCTTTTCCTTCTGTTTGATTTCTGGATAGTTTTCATCACTTCTCAAATTATTGTTTCACTTCAACATTAGACGCTATGCATGATAAAAAATTGTAATGCTATCTTATTTCTGATATCTAAATGTCACAAACTCCTCTGTTATGTCTGGCTTGATCTCTTCAGATGAGAGGGATTGCTATCACTTTTAGTGCTTATTTAGTGTAAACTTAGCAAATATTTACAACTTCCTGATTAAATAATTTTGCAAGAAACAACAATCGTCATAAAAATAGCTTATTTTGTATGGGGTTGGTTGATATTGTTTCCCCTCATTAAAAAAATAAAGGAAAAAATATTTTTTCTGTTGAAAATACATTGTCAGACAAAAGACAGGAAGCCTACAGAAATGTTTGGTTTGATGGTTACTGATGCATAACCCTGGTGAAAAATGAAAGTACTAAATATCTTAATGTCTGTCGTCCTTATTGTAAAATTCATCAATATATTTAAAGTTAAAATACTATTATTAAAGTTATGTTATTAAAAACAACATACTTAAACGTAGCCATTGACTCATTTTTAGTATATGAGTATTATTATGAAGTAAATTATTAACTTTATTATTGTTTTGTTTCCACCTGCAAAAATATTTAAATGCTAATTTAGTTTTGATGAAACTGAGTTTATAGTTATGTAGATTATGTCTGTTTTGAAGTCCAGTTTTTATTTGTTTTCTTCTCCAGTCTAAGGTGTGAATCTGTTTTCTGTTCTTTTTTCTGCATGGTATGTTTGGTTTGGGTGGAACAGAAACTCTATATCTTTCAGTTGATTTGTGTCCGTCAGTTCACTTGTTAATGGACAGCAGTATAATGAAGCCTATGAAATTTCTGTTTCATATTTAAATACATTTCAAAGCGAAAATCGATTCTATGAACGTAAAGAAAACTTAAAAGGAATATTAGTGTAAAATGATGCATTTTTTGCTTCTTTGTGGTCATCAGGTGACGATATCTGTGGATGGGATTCTGACAACCACGGGCTACACCCAGGAGGACTACACCATGCTGGGCTCAGATGACTTCTTCTATGTGGGTGGGAGCCCCAGCACCGCCGACCTGCCGGGATCTCCTGTTAGCAACAACTTCATGGGCTGTCTCAAGGAGGTAATGTAGCATGCTCACTTAGATAAAATGTGATGCTGCTGAATTTCAATCAGGCAAATAAAAAAAAGATCTGTAACCTTGTAGATCAAACCTGACCGCACTGCCATTTGTGTGGAAATGCACTTTAGCCTGTTAAGCTGAATCCTTGACTTTTTCTTATTCTTAAAAATGTGGAATGGGTTCAAATGCAGATGAACAGAAAGCATTGAAACACTGATTATTTGAATAGTTCTTTTTCCTCTTTGAATGAGTCGATGTATTAACAAAACCAGTAATTTATTTGTGAAAATAAAAAGAATTGGGTACATTCTTTTAGCTTACATTTATTGATAAGACATAAAGGCTCATACAAGACAATTAGTTCCTTAGTAAGTACCACTTCAACATGAAGCACTCGTAAACATTTACACACTTCGAGAATCATTTTGGCTTAATCTGTGTCCATTGTTCTTTATGGAATTAGTAGAGTTTAGACAAGCTAATTCTCTTAGACAAACAAAACATGAAAGCATATTCCATAAAATTTCCATAGGTTAAGCCTTTTCCATTCCAAAGCCATTCTAGATAGGTGGTGGATAACTGTCCTTTTGGGAAATGCCATTCTGTTTAAAGTGTTTGCGATTGTTGTTGACTGGTGGTGCAGTTGAATAATCTGATAGAGTAACTGCCCTCTATCTGCCCTCCATTATTTCATTAATGCTATTACACACACGTTCCCTAATAAGATGCTACTACCTTCTTAGCTGACAGTTACCGTAGTGGTTGTGGGTCTAAAAGTCTAGTTTGACTCATTTGAACAAATTTCTTGTTAATGAAGAAGACTTTGGCACAGCTTGAAGGTGTTGTGTTGTAATAGGTGATTTTGTTTTTTCTTGGTGGGCAGTCCTTCGATCCATACTGATGCTGAAGCAGCTTCTGGGAATTTACTAAAGATCTTAACAGAATTATCTTATCACAAGGTTACATCTTCTGAGTTTTTGCTCAATTGAATGACTGCTATCATACAATGTTGCAGCTATGGTCAGTCACAGTTGCCAGCTAGAAAAACACAAAACATGGTATTATCAAGCCTATAGACTTTCTACAACCTTTATTTATGTGTTCATACAACGTGTAGGTAAGTGTTTTTAATTTTTCATGATATTTTTAAGGGCATCCTGGAGTCTTTAATGCAAAAAATGAGCCAGGGACCCCAGGCTTTGTTTTAAACCCAGTGGTAATATGCTCAGACATTGTTTTTGATTATTTAGAACTTTTTTTCAGGGAAGCTTACTTCCCTTCGCGCAAAGGACAATGTTTCACCACCATACCATGGACTTGACATTATAGTGATCATATATTTTGTACACATTGCAACAATGGTGTAAAAATGATGCTTTTCACTATTGAAGCTCGGCTGAGCAACACACTTTACAGTAAAAGTGGCTTTTAGGGTTATTGCATCCTGATACCAATACCCGAGACATGAAACTTGGCTTGGAGAGTTACATTCACACCCACATGCATACAAATATATTTCTCTCTGAAGCTCATGATGTCATATCTTTGCACTTAAGTAGAGGCAGTGGAGTGCACTGTGACTGCAGGGGCTTGGCTTTCTCCATCTCTCTCTTTCACATACACACACACACCAACACACTGATTGTACAGCATCATATGGCTGCAGGGTGATGGAGGAAGTGGCGCAGCAGCCATTTAATCCCCCTCTGGCCTACTTCCTGCTCTGTGGCATGCTGGGCCTGTGTCAGTTCTCTGTTCCACCCACTTCCATTCCTGTCAAGCATATGCATGGACGCACACACATGCAAAGATAATTAAAGACGTACACGTCCATGTATGCACAAATTCTTGAACTACAGTTCAAATATGAAAGGTAGAGTCACACAAAGAACAGAGGCATTTGCCTTGCTTTAATGTGCACACAAGCAAAATTCATTAACAAACAATGAAGCAGAGTAAAAGGATAAAAAATGCTGCAGAGTAATCTCCTGGAAAATGAGCTGCTATTTTAGGTTCCTTGTTTACATTTTAGTATGTTTTAGATGCACGCAGTTTGTCTCACAGCCTTTGGGAAAAAAGAAACAGTTTCACTCCTTTGACTTATTTCTGACCCTCTGTCACAGAATTATTGCATACTTTAAGTCAAGCCATAAACTTTTAAAAGCCTAAAATTTATCTGATAGCTTCAATAGAGCATAATTTAATTGATTGCGCCATGTTTATTGAATATTACTTCCTAAAACATAGATTTTTTTAAAACCATCCTTGTTGGGTTTATATCTCGATGCAGCACAAGCATGGGCCTTGGGTGCCATGAAGTTCGCGTATGAACAGAACAGGACCTGGAAGATGCTTACTTCTCTTTCCAGGATATGGTTGTGATCTCGAATTAAAAAATATATTGATGATAGAAGGTGCAGTATCCTTGCAGATTCCGACCCATGAGTATGCCCATATTACAGACAGGGGAAGCTGGGGATGCAAATAGTGATGTGGGGAATTGAAGCCACACTGCAACCTGATTTTTCTGAGACATTTAATTTTATTCCACCTCAAAATCATAAGCATTAAAACAGTGCGATAAATGCACTGGTGTACCGTAACTATACATGACAACCTGTTACATACATTACATGGCAAAATGATTAGCTCACCTGCCTGAACTCGCATATAAGTTTAAGTGACATCCTATTCCTAAGCCATGGGGGATTCAATATGACATTGGTCCATCCTTTGCAGCTAGAACAGCTTCACCTCCTCTGGGAAGGCTGTCCACAAGGGTTAGGGGTGTGGTTATAGGAATGCTTGACTTGTTTTTCAGAGGTGCGTTTCTGAGGTCACGCACTGATGTTAGATGAGAGGCCCTGGCTCTCAGTCTCCACTCTAATTCATCCCAAAGGTGTTTTGTCGGTTTGAGGTTAGGACTCTCTGCAAACCAGTCAAGTTTATACACACCAGACTATGCCATTCATGGCTTTATGGACATTGCTTTGTCATGTTGGAAGAGGTCATGTCCAAACTGTTCCCACAAAGTTTTGAGCATGGAAGTTTACAAAATATCTTGGTGTGCTGAAGCATTCGGGGTTTGTTTCACTGAAACTAAGGGGTCATGTCCAGTCCCTGTTAAACAACCCCACACCATAACACCCCCTCCACCAAACTTACTTGACACAATGCAGTCAGACAAGTACTGTTCTACTGGCAACTACCAAACCCAGACTCCTCCATTAGATTTCCAGATGTAAGGCTAGGATGCAGCTGCTCAACCATAGAAACCCATTCCATGAAGCTCTCTCTGCAGCTCTCTTGAGCTAATATGAATATCACATGAAGTTTGGAGCTGAGTAGTGATTGACTCTGCAGAAAGTGGTCCAAAAAGTGGTGACGAGTTGCTGTTGTTCTCAAACACTTCCAATTTCTTATGAAACAGCTGAAAGTTTACTGTGAAATATTTAGAAGCGAGGAAATTGTACCACTGGATTTGTTTCACTGGTGACATCATATTGCAGTTCCATGCTGGAATTCACTGAGCTCCTGAGAATGACCCATTCTTTAACAAATGTTTCTGAAACCAGTCTGCATGCATAGGTGCTCGACTTTTTTTAACCTCTGGCCATGGAAGTGATTAGAACCACTGATTCTAATAATTTAGATGGGGGAGTAAATACTTTTGGGGATGTAGTGTAAGTAAGTCTGGGTAAAAAAGGCCTTAAAGTCAATTCAATCATAATTGAAAGAGAAAGAAACATTTAAACTTTTACTTACAATCCCATTTATCTCTGATGATGATGAGGTGTAGTACACATTAATACATTTGTTGTGACAAGATGTATTGCCCAAGATTACACACATATTGTTGGTGCATGTGTGTAATCTTGGGCAATGGTTGGATTGGCTTTGCTGGACCTTACAAGACCTTGCAAATGAGAAAATTAGAAGAGAATGGTTTTCAGGAATGATCAGGTTTTTTGGCCAATGATGACTGGATTGTGAACCCAATGAGACTCCCTATAGCATTTCTCTCATATCTGGGTGCTTAACTGGGTCCACACAAAAAAACCCTCCAGACCAACGCTATCCCTAAAAAAGAGAAGATCAGTACACTTTCTTAGACAGTTGCAAAACAAAATGTTTCTCCATGTGTTTTTTAAATTGTAAAGTTCAAAACTTTTTTTATGGTATCCTATGAGGCTGTCAGTATTTTATATGTTTCATATGCTTTTTTGTCACGGCGTTATTCCATGACAATGATCACATATCAATTTTTAATATTGGATCAGATCATTCTTGGATTCTTGTTATATTAGGTACATATAAAAAGTGTTTTCATTTAAAAAAATGCATCTTTGATAGTACACAAAAAATAGTAAATGTTTTGGGGATCTTATTTCTCATTGGGAATTATTGTGGCTTCATCTTATTTTTAACTTTAAATTTAGTAATTTCAAAGCCATTTACTCATAATCGTCTTCTGCTTTTCTGGGACCGGGTTGTGGAGGTAGCACTATCAGCAGATACACCTGGAACCACCTCCCAAGGGAGGCACACGGGTGGTGTCTGAAACGGATGTCCAAGCCACCTCAGCTGAAACCACCTTAAAAAACCAAGTAAAAAAAACACTTAACTTTAAAGTTTGTTGCAGATTCAGCTCGCAGAGGTTTAATTATTCGACACCTATAATAGTTTCTGTTTGTTTATATTTACTAAAAAAACGAGAAACCCAGGTGCATTAAACTAAGCCTCCACCGCCCAGTGAGAACTCCACCCAGCCACCTATACATCTGCAGCACCCACCAGTCCCCTCAGTCAGCAGGCTGGCACCTCCTCGCTCTCCTCTCCTCACCATTAGGGCTAATTTCCCTGCTACCGGTGCTCTTGTCCTCGCCATCCGCTGTGCAGCATTACGGATAAATGTTTTGTTACCATGGCACCAGGTGCTGGTTGCCCTTGGTAGCTCCTTCGACTGGCCGGCCCGTGATTATTATGCCTTTCATAACCAGCAATTACAAAAAAAGCCTACATCTCCGAGCCTACAAAATACATAATGGCCTACAATAACACATAATTGCTGTAATTGTGGTTGTCATTACACCTCCATCAGCCACTCGTATGGAGGCCTCTGGCTGTGGAGAGTATACTGTCACCAACAAAGGAACACAAAGGAGGAGTTCCTGGGCCGGATAGTGAGTACAAGCAGAAAAGAGACAAACGTTGGCTGTTGTCTGATGACTCTTCCGCTTTCACGTTGATTTATTATTATTTCGCCATCGTTTATTCATCGTTTCTGTGCAGAGAGGACTTTGAAAATTAATTTTTTACTCCAGTGAATTACACCCAGCCCAGTTAAAGTTAATGAACCTTATCCCTCTAAATGATTTGTAGAAAAAAAAAGATGATAGATTAACTGATTTAAAATTGTCATGAACTCGGCTCGATTATAAACTATGGGTACGGGCCTTACCTGCATTCTGTAAGTAAAAATACAATTTTCATCAAAACATTTGCTCATATTTTCAAATTTAATTGTTTAATTTAAACAATTTTTAGATTGCAACACTATAGTCATGTTAAAACTTTTTGCTTCAACCATTATTTATTTTTCCTTCAACTTTTGATTTAAAAGAGAAAAAATGTCATTGGAAAGCAGTAGCTAAAAGATTGTTGTACGAAAACCTGTGAATGTTACTCCTTATCCTTGAGCAAGACCCTTAGTCCTACAATGTATCTTAGCTGCTCTGCTCCCTTACTGAGGGGTTAAATGTAGAAGACAAATGTTCTTATAATGTACAATGGCAATGACAATTAAAAGGTAATTATTATTATTATTGATTTATCAAGAAAACAATAAAATAATTTTATCAGTTTCAGAAACTATTTAAAAGAAAGTTTTTTTGTGAAAACTCTACATTTTTAGGTTTATTTTTTTAATTACAGGTCTAATTACTGTCTATACCCATAACCTGAAAGGTTTATTTTTGCTCTTTTGTTTTATTGATGCCCAAGTTTCTTGAGTTTATTAAAAAAAAAAAAAGTTGCAATTTTTCATGGAGACATAAAACATACTGAAGTAACAGAGGTAACAAAATACAGAGTCTATCAATGCCTAAAGGTTTAAGTGCAAATGTGTAAGGATCTCTCAGTCACAACAAAAACTGTCTATATTGTATAAAAAAGATAGAACAACATCAATATCTGTCTCAATAGACTCAGTTAGGGACTAAGAAAGACACTGGAGAATAGGAACTCTACAGAGTAATTATAAGGCCAAACTCTAAACCCATTTCATTAAAATAACATTAATATTTAATCTCTGGTCAGTGTTTTACATTAGATTCCACCTGGATAGCACATATATGTACCTGTATACCTAGAGTTTGTCTCTATCAGTTTAAATAAATCAGTTCATCAGGGTACAGTAATACTACAGGACTGAGTGGGTCATAGGCTCATGTGGTGATCCTCTGCAAAGCAAATCCTGCCCCCCTGTGGACAAGAGCCACACTGTCTGGGATCTGATGTTTCAAAACACTCCTCAAAGTCTCGTGTCTGAACCATGTGATCACTGATACTACAAGAGCATCACAAACAGCAAGGTGTTGGTTGCAGGTGTGTCTACGTGAATATTCAGATGTAAAAAAAATTAAGAGAGAACATTATGCCTGCCTCAAAAAAGTGATATGACTGGGAAGTGATGCATACATGATTTTAGAAGCGACTTTTATTTTTTGTTTCTTTCCTTAGTATGATTTGTAGGACCACAGGTAGAGAGTGTGTGTTCATCTTGTAGGATTTCTCAGGGGAAGATAACAACGGAATCTGTGCTGGTCGGCAATCCAGAGAGGTAATTTCAAGCCTCAGTCATATTGTGTAACAGTGCTCGTTCTCACTCACCGATAAGGGAGTGTGCGTGTGTAATGATGTGTGTCCTGGACGCCTGGTCAGAGAGATAATGCAGTGATGGATTTCTTTCATCTGACCATTGTCGAACATTTTTCCTCACCTCTGCTACTCTCACACCTTGGAATTTCCATGCATGTTTGTGCACACATGCATGTTTTTATCGCTCAGAGCGGGTATTCCTCGAGCTTCATTCTTATGTTAACCTGCAGCCGGATCTGCAAAGTGCTGATAAAGCTCGCTCTGCATGTTGAAAGGCTGTTTCTGCTCTTATTGTTTGGAGGTGGCAGAAAGCTGAAAGTGACTTGTCAAATTGTCAACTACACCCTCTGTTCGTCCCTCCTCCTCTCCATAAGACTATTTTAAAACATTTATGACATGTTCTAACTTTTAGTGTACAAATACACTATAGACAATGACCACAGTAGCATGTATGCATGTTGATGAATGTTAGAAGATGTTTCCTTCAGGGACATCCCAATCACATACTGATATCGTATATATATCCAATATATCTGATATAATTGCTTATATCCTTATCTGATATCAGCAAAAAACTTATATCGAGTTACATCATCCTGAATCTCGAATCGCAGACATTGGCTTGGTGATAGAAGCACTAAATTTTTCTATGAATTTATTGTAACTAACTGGTTAATAATACATGGGTCAGTTGCTCCCATAGATTGTTGTTGGCTATTGTTCTTTGTTTCACTGACAAGCCTTTTTTTATTATTCTACACAACAAAATAAGTAATGAATATAAGTCATGCTTGAATCATAATGTGTCAATATCAGTATTGATCAGTTTTTAAAGTTGCAATATGGGTGTCATGTTGAAAATGAAAACAGTTGTTACGGAACATTACATTTACAATCTACAGATAAAATAAAGTGATTGCTCTTCATCAATGCTTAGAAGAGTGACTGAACCAAATATTTTTTCCACATAAAGCCAGCATCACCTTATGCTAACCATGCAGTTTTCCATTTTTTTTAAAGGGTACCTGAAATATTTAATTACCTGACAAAAACATCATGAGTGAATAAAAAAGGTAGAAAAGAAGCTATCCAAGCTAGTTTGGTATTGTGTGTAAATACTAAGGTATGTCTTATGGTAAATGATGTCTTAGCTATGATAAACCTAGTGTAAAGGCATAACCCCTTTTGGAAGTTTTTAAAAAGGCCTCCAAATTAACATGACCAAGAGACGACGCCCATTTCTAAGGCTTTGGGACTATAATGAGAATTATAGGAGGAAAGCAACTTACACTCGGGAACCTTTTTTTAGGATTTTATGTCTGTTAACATTACTAATAACACCAGAACAATATGGCAGAAAAAAATCTTATACCAACAGGTAAACATGGTAGTGATTGAATGACTGTCTGTAGCAGCTTTGCTGCTGATAACAGTGACTTTATTTATGGAAATAAGAATTATGCTTTCTGAAAAGAAAATCTTGGTCAGCCATTCCAAAGTCTGTATTCATTAGGACAACAATCCAGAAGCAGAAAATCCCTCTCTGGTAAATAAATAAACATATGAAGGCACCCACAATGAAGTTCCCAGGCTGAAACTTGACATGCAGCTGTTATTGTTCTAGTTATTGTATTGATTAATGGAACATGATATGTTTAGTTCACGTCAATTTCTAACAATTTTTATTCTCTTTTAGCGATGTTGTGATTCTAGAGTTGAGTTAAACTAAACAGCAAAGCAAACTGAAGGTATTTTTTAAATAAAAATGGTCTCAGTAGTCTGAATGATGTCTAAACCTATAAAATACTTTTATATCTGTAAAATCAATAATTTATTTAATATAAATTACTTATCATTTCATCCTTCTTACACCATTATGGGATTTTCAAAGTTTATATCCATGAATAAAAACTCCATGCTTTTAGGACATTAACACAAAAATGCAAAACATCCAATATAAATCAACAGTTAACCACAGGTCAACAAATTTAATTGCTTCCACTTTCTATTTTTAAGAGAAATCTCCCTGCAGAAGCAGTTTAGAAACATAATTTCATACAGTAAAGCTTTCTTGTGTTCACAGATGTTAACCTGAGTGAGGAATTTAACTAGGGGAGCTCTACCAAAGGGCAGGTAGCAGATCAGTATAAATTCACTACAAGGAACATTAACTGATTAAATAAAACCAAGATGTCCTTCTGCAGAGCAACAGAAACATGTTTCCCTCCGTTAGTCTATAGATTCCTGTTTGCTTCCCAAAAAAGCTGCATTTTCTCTGCCAGAAAGACTTCTGTTGTGGCTCAGCTCCTCAGTCTAAGTACAGGTGTCTCTTATCAGCATCCTCCAACACTTCCCAAAGAGTAGACTGATAATCATTTCTTTTATTCCATTTTGGACAGGAGAAACTGAAGCTTCTTAGCTGGAGAAGAACAGGCGGTTCTTTATGAAATGTTGGGAAATCCAATATATCGACAGGAGCAGTGAGAAGAGAACAAATGAAACAAAAGAGGAAGGAAGGAACACAATGAAAGACAGGGAGAGAAGGAGAGGACTATTTTCTGTGCAGTCACTGGGCAGCTCGAGGAATGATCTGATTTACTGTCAAATGTGCAGCTGGATTATCAATATTCTGAGCCAAGCCCCTCTATCTACCCTCACAGCCAGTGGAGCTGTGGTATCTGAGATGTTCAAATAAAACAGGAAAACCAAACAGAGCAGAGGCTGTTTGTCTTGTTCATGTCTGTGAACCCTCCACAGACAGACACCCGGTGTTTCTCTGTCCTGAGAATTAGAGGAGAAAAAAAAAAGAGGCCTTCAATTTTCCACTCGAGCAGATTTCAATTTCCACACTCATCCCCCTCCATGACTCCAGCCTCCCTTTGTTCACAACAACATTTAGGCTCCTGGGATGAAAGAGACTGTTTCTCAATCATTTGTTTCCCATCACTTGTTCAAATAGAGGTGTTTGGAAGCAGCTTCAGGACACAGATGAATCAGGAATAACTGGAAGCTGGCACCAGCATCTGTGCTTTTCTTTTCTTGAAATGTTTTACTGGACAGAGGAGCAGAGACACCATCGGTCAGATGATGAAAGTAGAAGAATTTAGGTTTTTAATTATGCATATATGCTTTTAAAGTGTGCTGTTGGTCATTTATGAATAAAACCAAAATCATAAACAATGAATAGATATTTAATTAATAGTATGGAATTATGACTATAAGATTACTATAACTTAATATTTATAATTAGAAATATACATTTTTATTAACCACAATAGATGTAACTGTGTTATCAAACCATTAACTAAAACCTCTAGTAGGCCAAAAGCTCTTACAATCCTTACAATCAAATCATTATGTGAAACTAACCCTTTTCCTTGTTAGAGCACTAACAAACCACAAGAACGAATAAAGAAAAAACTAAAACTAAAAGTGCAGAATCTTTTTATCGATAAAGACATAACAAACATGATGAATCTAAATATCAATAATTTATAGACATTTTTTTGCTTTAACATTCAAAGCTTTAGATCAATTTAAGGGTTAAATTGCAGCAATAATGTTAGAATAAGTAATTCTCAATCAACAGCAGCAGTTTGTGTAAACAGTGAAAGCTTCAGGTCTGATTAGAGTGTAGAAAGCAGAAATGGAACATTTGTGTAATATAGAGTCTTATACCTGTAGATGTGAGAACTAGCAGCCAGCTGGTAAAAGTCAGGGCTATCTAAGCCTGGCTAACACAGCTGCTGTCTGCTACCAGTTCAAACAAAAGTCTATACTGGTTATAACTACAGAAGAACTGATCCATTTTTTTCTGTATACTGATATCAATAAATATGCTGAGCGTATTGGCCGATATCCAATACGACTTTTGAATGAATTAATCGTATACTTTAACATGTGAAAAAAGGCAACTTGCATGATATAAACGCTGTTAAAAAAGGTAACACATTAACACAAATATAAATAATCACTAGCGGCTCTGTGTGCTTTTCCACTATGATGTAATCAGAGTTGCAATCAAAATTATTTAAGTCACTATATTGTTATAACTATATTGCTGTGTATGATATCAATAAAATCGGAAAGCTGGACCTGCGTTATTGATGCAATATTTGATCCAGCTATTGAGTCAATAGCTAGAGTATCGTATCGGTAAATCTGTAGTTATCAAATCAAATCAAATAGTTCTGTAATTATGAGCAAAGCTTTAAAAAGGTCACAGCAAAAAGGACACTCATGCAGTTGCCTAACAAAACACTTTGAGCACAAATAGTTCAATCACACAGGATAGTGGATGTCTGGGACAGTACTATTTCTTACCAATTTTTATTCTGCCCAAGCTCACGGACTTTAAAGTGGAAAAATTAAATAAAGATTTCCTTGGGGTTGTTTTTCCTGATCAGGAAATACCTGGGTTCCACTTACTGTTAGAAAGAACAATAAAAAATATATTTGGAGGTATTTTAAATTGAGAAGAATGTTCTACTTCTGTTCAGTGGCATTTACCGGTAATTCTGCTGGCACTAGTTTAGTTAGAATGCAGTGCCGAGAAATGACAGAGGATGACGTGATATTTAAAGGAAAACAAGTTCTGTTTGAAAAAATTGTTCAAGAATACTGTATGCATCCTGACATGTTGGGGGGGGGGGGGGATTCTTGTTCTTTCTCTCTACATAATCTATTTTCAAATATCTTTATGTAGATGTGTATTGAGGAAGGAACTGTACCATTTCCAGTGTGACCATAGCTCTACCCGGTGATTTCCAAAATATCCAGAAGGCAGTGCATTTTGGGTCTGCTCTGTTGTGTTCTCAAACACCTCTGAATGAAGGTGTCTAGTACAAAACAAGAAAATGGTACCAAGGCTGCACAGAGAGACACCATATTACTTAAATACTCTAGCAGAGACTGTCTGTTAATACAGAATGAACTTTTCACATTTTTCCAGGTGGGAAATATGGCTTCAGACTTGGAGGAGCTAGTTTTTACCCTCCTTACCTCACACTGCCTGTGAACCACTCAATGTGTCTGTCTTAGTAAGGAGATTCAACCTGACCCTGTCAGACTTGACACCCTTGTATTGAAAACGAGATCTTCTTACCGACTAAGCCATCTATGACAGTGTTCCATCTACCTCAAAGAACTGCTCATTCCTCAGACTTGGACATTGATCTTTCACTTAAAACATCCTTTGTTACACCCCCAGCCAGACAACACTGGATAGGCAGAGGTACTGTAACTGAAAAAGAACTGAACTCTTTCCTTTTTAGAATATATTATTGTGTTAAGATGTTTTATCTTGTAGATTGTAGTTCTTTTCTAATCAATAGTTTTTCATATACTTTGAAATCACAAAGAGTAAAGTCCTGTAGAAATTTAAGAAGCTATCATTATTATTGTGTTATATTATTATGATTAGTAGTAGTTGTAGTAATGTAGTATAACTCCTAATTTGTGGGACACAGCACTTCTTTTCTCCAGAACATAATACTATTTGTGGATTTCCTTTTTTAGTACTGAATGTAGCTTTTTTATATGCTACAAATAACTCTATTATTAACCTAAAAGCAAGGAGACTGTGAGATGGATTATAGCCATTTTAGCCAACAAATAAATATTCAATAGAGTACTGTATAGGTGTAATCACATCAGAGGTGATGTATCATCATAAGAGAACTGTCACAGACACAAAGGAGAAACAGATGAGGGAGGAAACAGATGGGCGTATCTGATACCCTAACTGTCCTTCATAATAAATCAATAATAATCTGTCTGCACTTGGTAGATAAATTTCATTTTATTCCTTACTCTCATTTGGTCATTATGGTCAAAAATCAAAAACATCCCTGTAGATGTAAGCATATATGGTGGAACTTGACAAGGTTCTGAAAGAAATCCCTTGTCCATTTGGTCTCACTCAGCTATTAAAAATTAGCTGTTCTTGATCCAGTGCCAGTTCTAGATGCAGTTCCATCTAAGTATATACAGGTGCTGGTCATAAAATTAGAATACCATGAAAAAGTAGATTTATTTCAGTAATTGCATTCAAAAGGTTTAACTTGTACATTATATTTATTCATTGCACACAGACCGATGCATTCAAATGTTTATTTCAT
This sequence comes from Jordanella pulchra, assembly GCA_034780135.1. NCBI lineage: Eukaryota > Metazoa > Chordata > Actinopteri > Cyprinodontiformes > Cyprinodontidae > Jordanella > Jordanella pulchra. Next base: position 16 of record JAUZNJ010091436.1, on the reverse strand, counting down.
TTAATTTTGATGATTT
>JAUZNJ010091425.1:0-22437 GCA_034780135.1 Jordanella pulchra | reverse complement strand
TGTTGCCTGAAGATAACAATACGAGCTTTCTGTATGAAAGTCAATCACTAAGTGCCTGGAACCAAGTACCTGTAGTTATTTGTGAAAAGTGCACTTATGCATGTAAGGTTTATCCAAAGAAAATAATGCTTAATAGCGGTTGTGGAGAGGTAAGAAATCTAGCTTTTTAAGTTACTAGGTGAACTTAATTTTAGTTGTAAGTAGATTCAGTTCTAAATTCAAAGTATTTAATCAATCAAAAATTAAATAACCCAGATTTTAATTAAAGGTTAAAAACAAAAATAGGCTTTAGTTTAGTAGTTCCTAAAAAGGACTCGAGAAGAAAAATGAAAAATGTATTGACTTAGTTATACATGATGGTTTTTGCTTAATCAAAAATGAATCATTTTTTTCAAGAACTGCCGCTCTTTACTGTCAGCATGACTCATTCAGCTTCAGCTGTAGTTTCTAGGTAATAGTTGCACTTTGTTACCAGCATCATCACTTTCTCCGTATCACTACAGGCCCTTTCTTTAATCTTGAGGCAGTGACCCGAATGAATCATTTTATCTGATGTAGAGGGGATTCAGAACTCATCATAGTTGCTGCTTATTTGCACTAAAACAATTTGCATTTTTGACTTCTTAAATAATAATAGGAGAATGAAAAGAGTTAAAAGAGTGAAATGTAGGCTGTGGTATTATTATAAAAGTACTATAATGGCCTAAAACAGAATTAAAGGACTAATGTCCAAGCAGGATCTAGAAAAAACTCATACATGCATTTATCTTTAGTAGAATTATTTTCTGCAATAGTGTCTTCATAGGTTTGCCTAAAGAGTCCATCAGACACCTGCAGCTGATCCAAAATGCTGCTGCCCGTGTTCTCACTAGAACTAAAAAGGTCGAGCACATCAGTCCGGTTCTAAAGTCTTAGACTTTAAAATCTTTTTGTTAGTCTATTAGTCACTGAATGGATCAGTACCTCAATACATAGATTTGTTGTCAGTGTATCAACCCCCCCAGACCACTCAGGTCTTCTAGTTTTGTCCACCCAGAACCAAACATGCAGAAGCAACATTTAGTTTCATTGCTCCGCTTATCTGGAACAAACTCCTAGAAGACTTTAAAACAGCTGAAAGCCTGAGTTCTTTTAAGTCAAAGTTAAAAACCCATTTGTTTACAGCTTTGACTGTTGAAGCTAAACTGTTAACTGAGGTATTTTGAGTTTAAGTCTGTGATCCAACTGTGTTTAATGTTTATTTGCTTTTATTTTTCTTCTATTCTATTGTCTATTTCATATAAAGCACTTTGAATTGTCCATATACTGAGTCTTGCTATACATATAAACTTGCCTTGTCTAAAATGTGACTGTTAATATTTGTGGTCAAGAAGTGGTTTTATTTCAGAATTAGTGCCCTTCCGTTCTGTTTAGCCGGTTCTTTCCTGACTGAGTAGTACAGTGGTCTGCATAGGAAACAAAAACACAGATGTAACCAAGCTCTACGTTTTGCAACTACACTGCAAAAAGAAACAGCTTGATAAATGGAAAAGTATGAATTGTAATCTTACTAAAAAACATATATATCTCATTTGAACAATTCTTGTTATAAATTTGAGGGACCTAAACCAGGTTACAGTTTTAAAGGGGTTTTGTGTGTTTTGACATTAAATGCACATTTGCCTTATTAGTTTAATTTTTCTAGTCATCTGTTCCACTTCCAAAACTAAAGCTTAACAGACACAAATTTTAAAGATGGAACAGCTTTTTTCTCTTTAATTTGCAATGGTTCAACAATATTAAAATATCTGGTTTTGTGATGTGAAAAAAAGGCTAAATGATGACAAAGACTATGGTGCATTATTTCAATACCTCTTCCTTTGTTTAAAGGTGACATTTATTCGTTCAGCTCAATATAACACCAACCAATCCATTAGTGAGGAAGTGTGACTAAATGAATAACTCTGTTGCAACACTCTGGAAACACATTTTGAGGAAGTTAAAATAATGTAATACTAGATATAAAAATAGTTTAACGGTAACTTCATAGACACATTATGGAAACATTTCCTTTATCATTTTTAGTGAATGTTTTAATTTAATTGTAGAGGACCAAAGGTCATTTGTATAATGTACACATAACATCAATTAAATGAATCTGATTAAACAGAAATGAAAACCAGCTTAGTAGAATTTTCCCGATTCTATTAACATTTAGCAAATGCAGTAACTTGCAGAGGTTAAAAAGGCTGCTTATTGTATAAATTGTACAGTCAAGATAGTCGGATGTAATTTCAGAAAATATCGTATAAAGGAAACTGAAAGAATCTGAAAGGTGAACAAAAAGAAGATGAGAAAATCATCTGTGAGTGACTAGTGTTATTAGGAACACTAAAGGAGGATTTCTACCAGGAACTGATTGTATCTCATGTTTTCACTAAATGTCAGGACAATAGAGTATGGCTATATAGTAGGAGGTTTTTTAACAGAAAATACACTGGCTAAAATGGAGGGGGGAACAATCTAAAGACAACGAAACAGAATTTCTAGCCCAAATTAGATTCACATAAAAGCAATTGTGTACATTAATAAACTGCAATACAGCACATCATGCTTTAAGGCTACTTTCTTGTGACAGAACTTGGCTTTGGTTAACAGCAATAAAAAAAAAACTGTTCTAGAAAACAGATTTGATTGGATCTAGACAGATAAGCATGTGAAAAGATGAAAAATCCTGTGAATACGGTATGCACTCACAATCCAACAGATTTTAAGAACTTTATCAGAGGACAAATATTTTCAAATCAGAATTAATGAGTCGACTGATGAAACCTAAGATTAGTATTAGTATAAGAAATAAATGTAGTATACACATACCCAACTGAGTTATTATAACTTTTTTCTCTATTTTTTATTTAAGCTGTACAGAAAAATATTGTGTTTTGGGGTAATTTATGTTGGTCATGGTTTTACATTACAAATATGTAACTTTTACCAAGGCTTTTTATTTACTATATGTCACACTATAAACAAAATGTGTCAAACATTGTTAAATTATATTTTAAAACAAGTCTAAAGCCAGAAACCACTTTGTTTTTCTTTTACAATTTGACTTCAGGTGGTTTTATCACTGACATTTACATATTGCAGATAGTTTTCGGTTCCATTCATGGTTCAGAAGAGCTTTGATTATGTTAAACATAATTAACAATCTATTTCATATGTACAGTAGGTTCAACAGATCTAATAAAATAAAAACAGCTTTACTGAGAAGTGAAAGTGTGATTTATTGAAATTGATCAGTACATGCCAAGAGACATACAATAAAAACCGTAGCAGCTTCCCTGCAGAAGGAATGAAAACGAACCAATACAGCGATTCAGATATATATACCTGCAATTAACAACTAAACTGAAAACCATTTGTACAAAAAAAGATCAAATCTAACATTTTATGCCCTTAGTTCTGTTAATTCTTTCTGCTACTCTAAACAGCAAACTGTGGAGAAGCCAGTTTACACCACTCTTGTCACTGTAGTTAAAGGAGGTAGACATGTGAAATAAACATTGCCATCATCAGCGCGTCGTGACAAAATTCCTTGCGATGGTGGGATGAAATCTGGGACACAGTTGCATTCATCGTTCAGTGAGCTCTTCCACAAAGTCAAACCCACCGACAGCAATGAATGTTGATTGTGACCTTTGCTGTGGATTAAAAAGCTCGAAGTATGTCTGAATTATTTCTTTTCCAAAGGAATCATCAGGCGTTGATGTCAATCCACTATTCCTCTGATCCATATGCAGTGAATTATTCTTTGTCTTTCTTTAGAGCATTTAGCGACTAAAGCTGTCCTCAGGGTACAGTCAACGGTCGATGGTTTTTGTTAAGATCAAACTCACCGACAGCGTTGAATGTTCACCGAGGCAAGCAGAGACCTGATGCTGACCAGGGATGACAGTCTGCTTAGGAATGGTGCAGAAGCATTTCTGCTCTGTGGGAGGAGAAACTTCACTCACATTCAGGAAAGAAAAAAATATTTCATTCTTGGGAAGTAAACAGGGAAGATAAATTGAACTTTTACAGTCTATGTTAACACCATCGTGCACAAATAATTCATGTGTTTTAATGAGTGCTTAAAACGATTACAGGTAAGCTTAAAATTATTCATAACCCTTGGCAAATTTAGAAGAGAAAAACAATAATGAATGTCTCTCAAAATCTAATATAAAAAATCCCCCAAAAATATAATGATTGTTTGAATTTTGAATAAAATGGCGGTATTTATTACCTTTTGTTATTATCATTTGAATAAAAAGGATTTACCAAATAAACCCTTCTTATAATTACTAACAAGCTTTTTTGCTCGTTTCCAGAGACATTTTAAAAATCTTTGATAATGAGCTCCTAGTCTTCCTCTTTGCCATCATTCTAATCTTTACCTCCTTCAACAGAATCACTTTCAGATTTAAGATGGGCTTTACAACAGTAAAAAAAAATGTTGGTACATTTCAAAGATTACTTTAGCCCTACCGTAAATCTTCCACGTGTATGGATACGTTTAAGATTAACTGAACATTTCTGTTCCTGTAAAATCACAGGGAAACAATCCAACAATTAATGCAATACTAGAAAATAAATATCTAACACGTTTTTGAAACAACTTTGTAAAAGTAAAAAAAAAGACATGGCTTTTCAAAGACATTTCCTTCACAGCAGCCCATAAAAAAGGACTTTTGACTCGCCTTTGCTTTAAAACTTAAGAGAACAAGCAGTGATGCAAGTATAATTTTACTTCCATGACACACAGTCATAATTACACTGAGCTTGAGTGCATGGGAACACATCTTATTTTTCTGAGAGCAGCAGTTATACAAAGGAAGTCATCTTGAAACTCCTGACTCATAGTAGGTTTTGGTAAACACAGCACCTGGGCAGAGCCCACAGTTGGCTGTCTTTTTTTTTCTTGTTGTTTTGCAGTTTTGAAGCACAGCTGCTCAACATGCCTCAAAGGCTTCATGAGCAAATTTGAGGACGAAGGAGAGACCGGGTCTGAAACTGACGACTCACAGTGCTTGTTGTTTCACTATGATGTGGTCCTCTGAGTCTGAGCACCGAAAGACTTAAATGCTCTTTATTTATCTTTCCTCTTTACACTAATACCAAGAGAGAAACCGTCCACTATCTCAATGTTGAATCATATCTCATCTTTGGAGGAGGAAAAAAAAAAGTACAGATAGTAAGGAGCACGACTGTCAAATACCACAGAACTTCTGTAGTAATTAGACATTAAATGATTGCAACTATGGTCGTGAGTCAGGGAGTGTTTGGTAATAAAAACCCTGCAAGGATGCTTTAATAGACCAGGATACAAAATGACTAAAGTGATCTGAATGAATGTGTCACCAGTTTCCAAACCCTCATTAAACACTCCTTCCATTTGTTTAACTTTGATTTAAAAATAACACTGGCTAGCACTAGCACTGGCTTTTAACACTGGCGGTGTTAAGACTTGACAGAGGAGTGTGCGCCTAATTTTTTTCTATTTATCTCATGCTTATGATGTGACTGTGTCATTTTGTTTTGCCAAAAAACAGAAATTAAAATGAATTATATAAATACACACACAAATTACATACATATTATTTATATATATGTATATATATATATAAAAGTCCTTTCTGTGACAAACTCCCCCAATTGCGTTGTGAGTGACGTTTGAATTGACAGAAGTGGATGAGAAGGAATGTAGCTTTATAAGGTCTTCTCTTGCCGCAGGACGGGGCGACCGATGGAAAAAAAGATTCAGGACTCAAAACTAAAGAGAGAAGAGCCCTGAGCTGACAATGTGGCCTTAATCTGAATGACAAGGCCTGCACATCAGCCCTTAAACCAGCCCGAGTAGAAGCGATAGAGAGGGGGTGCTGGATGAGGTGGGGAGCTAAACCGAGGAGGGGGATATGAAGAGACAGATGAAGAAGGAGGGAGGGTGTCCTTCCTTCAAACACGATGGCCTTAATGGCATGGACAGCTCTGACATTTAACCACTGAATCATTTTTAGATAAGTGGACGGGTTGGGAGGAGCTGAGACTTGTGCTAAATAAAGGGAGCTTTGAAAAATACAATAAAAACGAGGGCTAGTTCAGCGCTACTGAGGGGAGGTTTTCTAAAAGTTTGAAAGCAGCTAACATACCAGCAGTGTGTAACTCTAACAAAGAATAAATTCAAATAGGCTGAAGATGTCATGGCAGTTTGTTCACACTGTTTTATAAACCTCAAAAATGCTGTAAGCTATGGACTGGATAATTATTTACACTAAAAATAAATATTATTTATACAGGAAACAGGCTGGAAATGGTGCGCCACTAATTATCTTCCTGTGAGTAACCTGTAGTGAAAATGAAACATTTAAAGTGTTTCCCCATCAGACTACATGCCAATAAGAAAAGTAAATTAGGGCTGAAACAATGAATCTCTTTATTTTGATTGATTATTGGCATAATTGTCAACTAATTGAACCTGGAGTAAACATACTCTAAAACATGCTGTTTGGATACACAACAACCCACTCAAGGCAGAAAATAAGGGCAAACTGTACCGTAAAATAAAGATTTTCCATTCAGGATAAAAACTGATGAGAAAATTGTCTGTAAATGTTGCTGTAATCAAGCAATGCTGTAAATGCTAAACCAAGAGCTCCTAAGATAGCATCATTTTAGCTTCATCTAGTTTAAATTCAGGTCCACAGATTACTTAGAAAATGTATCTTTCACTGTATAAGTAAAAAATGTTATTTAATAATATACAGATATTAGCAGAATTATATATTTTACATATATTTGTACTGAAAACTCTTAATTTACTCAAAGTATTTTTGTTTGGTCAATCATAAAATTCGATTAATTGAAACAATCAAAAGTTCCAGCCCTAAAGTAAATAGAAAACATATAAACCACAATGACAGTTATGTTTCACAACCCTTTACGTTTATATCAGAGAATTACTTTACATTTTATGTTCACTGTAACATAATCGAAAAGTCAAAAGGCCTGAGAGGTACGTGAGATCATGTTTCGCACTAAAAACTATGGCTGAGCTGAAGGTCCACTTGGGTTTTGGTCCCTATCAGATAGCAGTTAGTTTAAGCCTTTAGGTCCAAGTGATCTGGAATTATATCTAATGAAAACATTGAGCAAGTTATTTACTGCAGAAAATGCCTAAAAACCTTTAAAAGAGCCTCACTTCTACAATAATGAACTTTCCCTCCAATAACAGAACAGCTCAAAGGGGCTAAAACTGTACATTTTTAAAGATGAGGCAATCCTAGATGAGCCTGACTGAGGGTCAGGTGAACCGGAGAAATCAATGCAAGACATGAACGGAAATCTTTCTGTTCTTAAAAATTCTATTTTCTTGTCAACATTTTGCTCAGTCAATCTGAAAGCAAAACTGCAGAAGTGCTGCATGTTGCCACTGATAATCAGACATACTTTCCCAGCAGAATTAGTGCAATGATAGAAACAGAAAAAAACATTAACAATAGAGAATCCTGACAATGCTCCAGGAAAATTGCAAGGCAGGTTTGTGTAATGAGCACCGTCAGCATTTCACAATTAGTACTGCGGACTCTGTCAGAACAGACTAGCATTTCCAGACAGACAAATCATACTGGTAAGTAAATCCTTTGCAAACTTGACTCCGTTTGAGAAGCTTGTAACCACGCTGTTCTATTTTATTTTTTGTCCCTTTATTAGTGGAGTTTTGCAGTGGAGCATAGGGACATAAATTTATTCTGCCAAAACACAATGTTTGCACCTATTTTTCCCTACTGTTGTCAATCTAACTCCTCTGCTTCATTTCATCACAGCGGCTAATTTTAAACTTGCAAGTGTGAGCTTTTGCCTGGAGGGAAGTTATGCATAATAAGTTAAAAATAACATCAAATAGGGAAGATTTCTATAATAAAACTGAAGAATTAAAGCTCTGCACCAAATGTATAAATATATATCTATTTTTTTTTTTACAAAGAACTGAATAAATGTGTTACCAAAAAACAAAAAAAAAACATTTACTATATGCTTTAGACTGTTTTTAACTTTTAAAAATCATTTTTTTTATGGAAACCGCATACACAGATTAGGTGGTTATAAATGGAAACTCAAAGACCTGTCTTTTACCTTCAACCCGCCCTCCTCCCAGGAGTAGGAGGAAATTCCTGCCGTGGGTGCTGGGAGTCGCCGTTCTCAGCCTGCAGGTACAGACCGGCCTCCTCTGTCTGCAGATATCACACCGCGACGTGATCTGTTTAGCACCCTGCCTTAATGCTCACCTGCTCATGCTCACCACCCCCAATCTCCCCCCCCCAGTGTGAGCACTGTGTGTGCAGTGATTATTGCGACCGTGGTATATGACTCCTTTCTCCTCACAGCTGGAACGGCGTCTCGTTCTTTATCCGCAGCACTGCAATTATAAGCACACACGCACACTGGATGATAGATGGATTCTTACTGCAAGATCAAGATATTTTGCAAATAATTCCAATCTCCTACAAATAATAGACTGACAAAGTGGACTGATTAAAGTAAACTAACAAAAGAAATTGGGAAAGATGGAATGAAACATGATAGATGAACATTTTAACAATTGATTCAAACCTGTTTCTGAATTTTTTGCTATAAAGTATGTATTAAAAAAGAAAGAAAAAAAAATTTAGTAAAATGAGTTGATGCATTGATTTCTGCAATTTCCATGCACAGTTTGTCATTTCCCCCTGAGGTTGTCACTGTGCTGACAGATACAAACTGACTTGTACAACTGCACTCACAAAACGCACACCGAGACACTTGAGCAGAAGTCTGAGTCCAGCTGGATGTGGTCTCCTGCCAAACCTGCAGGGAGGCTGACTATTCATATTCATCACACACTGATTGGAACTGACAGAACACACACTCACACATACACACACACACACACACCTAGTCAAAGCCCACACGTTTTAAAAAGAAAAGCTACTGGCAATAGCTAGATGAGGCATATTTTGGTTATAAAGTGTACCGAGGTTAAAAACAAGTTACGTTTCAATATTGTTGGTTTTCTGTTTTTGTGAATTAAAACACGCTTAAGTTGAAAAGAAAGTGCTGAGGTCAGGAGTGTGTTGTGTGTTTTATAAGGCACAGAGTAATGGAGCTGCCCTTGATACGGTGTTACTGTGCACTACCAGTCAGCTGGCTGAAAGAAGCTATTTTACTTTTCAACAAAGACAGATTCAGCTGTTTCAGAAATGTTTCCAGACAGTCATAGCATTGTCATTAACTAGCCGTCCTTTAAAGGTTATGCTATTTTAATCAACAGTTATCATGCATTGGGCAGCATGCTTGATAAGCAATCGACTAGTCTAACTACGAGGCAGAAAGCCCAACTAATTAACCAGCTAACATCAGCTTGTTAGACTGGAGTAAATACCACTGCTAAATCTAGTCTTTTTTATCTTAAATGTGTTTAAGTGATAAATAAAAATAAATGAACTACAAAACATGCTATAATGATAGTAAAAATATACACCTTGTTTTTTGCCAAGTTATTACAGTGGCTGTTACTTTTCTAGCTTAAATCAAAGCAGTAACATCTTGCTATACAGATTAGAGTTTTTTTCTTTTAACAAGCTAATCAAAACATAGCAATTTTTTTTTGATGGGGGGGGGGGGTGACCCCCAATTATGAATGAAATACATTGTAAATGAAATAATATGGACTATTTTGGTAATTGAAAACAGAGTGTTTATGGTAAAGAGATAGCCATGATTGGATGAAGAGCAGGAACAGTAAGTAATGTCATGAAAGGTGTGGGCTGAGAGAGAAAAAGGCAGAAGTTAATGATAGCCAATGGGCTTGGAAGGCAACATTATTGAGAGACCTAGAAGATGAGTACCTCTACACACTCTCTCTCTCTCTCTCCTTCTACCCAAGTACACACACATACACAAAGGAGAAAAAAGAGAGAGAGGCTCCATGGGGCGCCGAATAACAACCTTCCTTGTCATTATCATCACCAAGCCAAACCGCTCTCCTCTCCACTCTTCCACCACCACCTTCCATCTTCAACACAATCATTGCCCTATCGTTTACAGTGTGCCGCCAAATGGGAACATCAATAGACACATCCATTAGCAGCGTGAGTTCTTTCCTCTCTGATTCTCAAGTGCTTTAATAGTCTGCACACACACACACAAAAACCCATCGACAGACACACACACACACACTCCTCGACCGACTGTTAACCAAGCTGGCCTGGTGCAGGAAACAAGCTAAACTGATGGAGTATATCATTAAAGCTTGACTGTGATATGGACACAGTGAGGCTGGCGTCAAAGGTTAACCCAAAAGCTGTAATGATCTGCTTTCACATCTAAGTAGCAAGTACTTGGTTATTTTTAAATTCTATTAGAAATTTGTATAATTAGTTTAATTTTAGTAGTTCTGTAAGGCTGAGCTCTTGACAGTTTGTAGTGTGCTGTCGCTATTGGGTTTATTTAAAAAAATAAATGCAATACTGAAATATAATTATTCTTTTTTTTTTCCCCTTAACACAAAGCGTGAGCAGTTGTAGACTCTTCACAGCAGTACGATCTGAGTGCCTCAATTTGATAACACAGAGATGCAGTAAGAAGAATATCAAAGTGATATAATTAGAATGCAAATTAGTAGTGTTCATTAGAAATGTAGTTGTTTTTTTCATCTCGTAAAATGACAATATAAAAGAATAAAATGTTTTCCTCAATTTGTAAAATATAAATAAAAGTGTGTTTATGTATTTACAAAAAAAAAAGGTTGTTTTTAATTCCTTGTATCTTTATGTATTGATATTTAATGTCTCTACTTAGAGAAATGTGGAACTGAAGTCAAACTTCTGGTATTTCCATATAAATTTGCTAAACACACAGAAACAGTGGCTGGCTATATTTAAGGCGATATATTTATAGCTTCTGAACATAATGGCAAGTACAAATTAATACTAGTGTATGCAGTTGTATTTCAGTCTGATTTAAATTAAAATACGACATCAGCAGATGGGGGGGGGGGCACCGGGATACAAAAGAGGGAAGGGTTTCCCACAGTTCCGCACTGTAATTTCGGCTTGAAGGATTTATTTTGAAGGGTGTGCTTGGCAGGATGCTGGGAAGCCTGGGAGGGGCGCTGGGTGGGTTACGCGGGTTGGTTACGGAGGTGTTGTGGGATGTGTGGTGAGAATGTTAAACTTGTACGAATAGGCTCTTTGATGGACGGAAATACCGGGGATGAAAACAGATGTAGGCTTCTCTGACACATACAAACATTAAAACGTTATATATGTCATATTTTGTATTGCTCAAAATGTCTGAATTGACAACCAGAAATTCTGCTTTTAAAAATTAAAATTTATCTTTAAAGTTAAAGAAAAAAGCACCAGTAGATGAGGAATATTTTTTTTTAAATTCCATCTTATCACTCTGACTCGGTGGTCTCTTGATCCTTTACTGTAAAAGGCTTTGTCTGTGTCTGTGGGTGTGTGCGTGTGTGTGCAGCGTGTTAGTAGTAGACCGCAGACAGCCTCTAGGTGCCATTGCACTGCGTTTGTGTGGATGTTTGCGTGCCTTCTTCAAGTCTGGACCTGGGCAGAAAACAAACAGAAGAGAAAAAAAGCAGTACAGGATAAATTCAAGGTGTTCCCTGGTTAAAGCATGTTATTAAAATGTTATACACATGCAGTCACCATATTGCACACATAATCAGCAGAAAGAAACACATACACGTGCATGAAAAAAACAATGGCAACAAAATAAAAAAACGTGGTACAAACAGGCAATGGATTTTAATCAGCATAATGCAACTCAATGTTTGTTTAGCGGGGGTTAGAATAGTTTTAAAATTCAGGTGTAAATTATATGAGATATGTAAACTATATCCGCTTCAGCTCTACTAAAGAACATGCATATTTTAATTTGTGTAAAAAAACCCACTTTGAAGAGGACCGGATCCTATCAACACCTTGGGTGGTCCTTGGCAGCATAGAAAATGAGCTGCTGGTGTGTACATTAGCCTCTGATTTAGCAACAAAAGAGCCCCACTCTCAAAACATATTAAAGCAGCATCTTTGAAATACAAGACTTTGATTTAAAAACACACATAAGTCATTTCATATTTTAGTAGCCATTTTAGCTCCTTTAACAGAGTTACTGTTCCACAGAGTGGAAAATGCTTTCATGTTGTGTTTTACCCATATTGAAGAATTTCAGGTTTATAAGGACACTGGTTACAATGCATTGTATACTATGGCTCTGATGCTAAAAAGCTGAATGAGGCCAAATGGATCTCCAAACAAATTGGTGTCACTAGTCAACTAGTTATGTCACAATACAAAATTTTCAAACTGAAAATTAGTATTCAGTAAAATAATCTTCAGATTTCGAATTTTGAATGTTTTTTTTCCCTAGTTTTATGATCAACTGCCGCTTTCTTTCATTTCAGCGTCAATTAGCTCTTGGTTGTTATGATACAGTATAGTGCTCTCTAAAAACCGGCGGTTCATTTGTGGTTAATAAAGCACATCACAGATCCTGTGGAAGTCACATTCATTAATGTTTTTTTTTAGGCTAATTTATGCTGCGTTAATGATTTTTTCAACAACCCCACTGCTTGTAGTTTTAAACAGTTGCTCAGAGTCTTTTTGATATCCTTTTTTTGGGGGGTTGGTATCATTTCTGTCCTTTGGCATACAAAAGCAAATGGTCATAATTAGATGTGTCAAGTACAAGTCCTCGATAATAAATATATTGAGGAGTAGTAATTGCATGCTTAAACACAACAGGTAAATCTTAACTACCTTGTTTTCCTTTATATTAACATCACTAAGTGTCTTGCAAAATTTATTCTTATCCTAATATCAGTCTAACATCTTGTTTTATGTGCTTAGGTGGAAATATTGTTCAAATGGGTGAACTTTAAAAAATATAAACAGAATGACACCGTAGGTGTAATAAATAGGTCATGAAATTCCAGATTATAAAAACCCCCGATTGAACTTTAAAATATATAAAAAAGAAAATGCTATAAATATATGTCTAAAATATATTCAGTCACTTGCTGAAATTGACAAGCCATAGATACACGGTTTCTCATCTACATTCTCTGAGGGGAAAAATGAATGACCTTGATGATACGAGAATTTGTTCATACTTCCCTTTGATTTTGAAAAGAGAGACAGAGGGTAGCAGAGGAATGCTGCTTAATATAGGAAAATGAGATTATTATGCCAACTAGGAGCTTTTGTCCTCAATTAAAAATAAGAATTAAATAATGAATTCCTGTTGAGCCACAATCTGGTTACCCGCTATATCGGTATACTAATGTGTTTAACAGGTATGAAGGTACAACAATGTTTAAAAAGTTCTAGTTTCAAAGCAGAGTTGCCCTCCCCAACATTTTAATAACAATAATAATCTTTATTGAATATATACATTTAAACATGTTCAAGTGCACAAAGTGGTTAATACTGCAAAGTAAATTTATAATTCAAGAGCAGTTTGTTCTTTGCTAATAAAATTATGAAAACAAAAATGTAAAGAGCTGAAAGCTGCCCTTTTAAATACTTGTTGATGCCATAGAGGACTGATAGAGAAAATAAATATCGCCCCTGCAAATATAAAATATAGAGTGTCTGCTAAAGATTTAGAGGAGCAGATATATTTACTTATTGACAAGCTCATATAAGTTAGATTTTCTTAAGTTTGAATAATATACATGTGGAAAACATCTACTAAATCAAGAAGGTTATTAACTGTTATTGCTTTAGTTTATGAATCTAAGTCAACAAAATAAAAATACCATATTTTTAACCGTAATCTTTGTTTATGTTTTTCCTTTTTTCCAGTGAAATCTGTTAAACTATTTGATATATTTTTGTGAAATGATACAACAGAATTTACTTCATGTCATAGTAGATCAACAAATGTCAAAGGAGCTTTTTATTGTTGAAATTTACCTGTTGCAAAATACATATGCAATTTAATTTCCTTTTTCTCTTAGAGGGAAGTGTTACATCCTTCAGTTCTACCATTTTTTTGTGCTATGTTGCTGGTTGATCTAGCATCATCCTGCATCATTTCTCATCTCTTTTTTCCCCGTCTTCCTTCAAATGTTCCATCTTTCTGTCTCTACGCCCGCTGAGAAAAGGGAAGTGTACAACCACCATTAAAGCCCCAGCACCGTTACAAATGTGAACCCCTTAGTACATTTAAAATAATGGGACCACCCAAGTGTTCACAAAATAAAATGCAACCATAAAATCCATGTTTACCCAAGAAGGCAAGTACACACAATGGGGAAAAAAAAAACTGTTAATTGAGATACTTGAGAATTTCATGGAACGGAGGAAGTATTTTTGGTAAGGAGAAAAAAAACAATGAATCCAGGCTGCAGGTAAAGCTCTTGCTGTGGGTCTTAGAAGAATTACAGCAAATGTGTCAAAATGTAAGCTTCATTATTTATGTTATAATGTTCCTCCAAAATTCATGTTTGCATAGCATGGTATGTCATTCAGTTACTAGAATGTGTGTGATTTTTTTTTTTTGAGCAGTTTAATTTAAAATCAAATCTGGCCCAATTTACTTCACTGAGTGGTGTAGGATACAGGAAGATTTGACAGCTTCTTTCTGATGGCCCACCCAGGTTTAAAATGTGCCGTATGTGAGAATGTGAGATGATGATGATGATGATGGGAAAAAAATCCAACCATTTTGTCACAGCCTACTGAGAATACTTTAAGAACATTACTAATTTTAAATACCAGAAAAATAGCATTTATGGTTAATATGGGAAGTTTAAACTGATAAATGTAACCCTCTGGTTTAGAATCATCTGGCTTCTATTCAGAGCCTAAATACAGATTTGGATATAGGTTAAAATTAGCTACAAGCTGAAATGCAGAAGGGTTGCACATTCTGAGTTCTTCTCATTAAAGCAAAGCAGTGATGTTTAAATGCCCATCTAGTAATGTCTGCTGCTGCTTTGATAATTTCCGCAGCACTGTGTTCAAACAATCGGAGCAGGAAAAGTACGGCAAGAGTGTTTTTCAGGTTTACGTCGCACAGCGTTGCTAATCTGCTTTCTTGGTGTGTATGTGCTCTTACCATGTTGTGCCTGTTTACAATAAAACTAGCACAGACATGTAGAGCAAGACCACCCAGAGAAGTTCCCCAAATACCCTCCCCGATGAAACTCACTAGTCTTAATTATATCCATCTTCTGGGCGTAACTTTTAGCTCAAAAAAGACATCTGAGCAACCCCTCAACTGATAGGCCGCAAACCTCACGGTGAAGCTTTAAGGGAAAAAAAATGACTTTCGATGAAAACGGTGCATCATTGGCCTATTACTATCATTGTCAGTATTATCATTAATACCATTTTTAAGTTAGATTTTATATTAAATACATCTTGTAAAATTAGATATGGGATGAGCTATATATTTTAAGAGGCTGCAGCAAAATTAAATAAGAAATTGAAATCAAAGGGATGACAGATCACTGTAATAAACACCTGTGCAATGCTTAGCACTTTATTAACAGAAGGAAAGACATGACAGCCTCTATATGTGGCCCCACACATAAGCCACAATAGGAAAACAACTGCTGGCTGTTTTGACTGATCCGTTCCTGTCTGTGATCTCTAATTTTCATGTTGGGAATTTAAGGGGGCAACTGTTTTGGTTAAGAAAGTACGCAGACATTTAAAGGCTCAAGAAGACAGGAGGAGAGAGATTCTAAGCAGGCAGGACCTCTGCGACTATCTGCCAGACAAAATCCTCCTCATGCTTTGATCTGCTGCCCACTTCTCCCCTCTGTGGTTTTTGTCTTCAAACATACAGCTGTGATGATTAGCAGAATTGTTGCAAGATTCCAAGGCGGAAAAACTGTGAATACAGTGAAAATTCATAAAAAATGTATGCAGGTTTAACACCTAACAATGCTAAAAATAATCATTAGGATAAGCTTCTACTTTAAAAACACTATTTAAATATAAAATAGGCAGTTTAAATCTTTTCTTGTTGTAGTTTGGCTGAGATGCTATCTAAAGCCATTTGTTCCAAGTAGTGAAGCTAATGATCCTGATCTGACTCTTGGCATTAGGCAGGGAGCAAAGGAAGGTAAGTAACCTCATATGTTCTCAGGGGGCCGAGATAATGAGAGGGAATGAGAACACGAGCTACAGTCCATCATCTACTTAGAATCCAGACAACAGTGCTGTCTTTCCGCTCCATCCCACCCCCATTCTAAGCTCGACAGGACGCGCAAACACAACTCTTCTTCCCCATCTAATTTTACTGCTGTCCTGTTAAGTAAATGTAATATGTGTTGCATGCGATCATCAATAAGTCAATAGCCCATTAACTCCTAGGCATTGGTATTATTACTGTAAATAAGGAGTTCCATCATTAGGATACTTGGCTATTGCCATTTGCTTTTTCTTTTGTTTATTCGCTCGGTTGGCATTGACTAGTCAGCCAGGATACTATGCTTTCTAGATTCAGTTAACAACCTGAAGGATAACAGATGGGCTGGAATATTTGCAAAAATGAATAAAAAAAACAAATGTGCAATGTTAGTTTTATGATTAAAATGGTGTGTGAGAAACGTTGGCAAATATATCATAATAGTAAAGCAGTAAAGCTTTCTTGTTGTTGACCTAACAAGTGAAAATGCTTTAAACACATGTACAGCATATCCATGTTTTCAAAACCCATCTGTAGCTGACTGTTCTTGGCTACTAATAATTTTTTAAATAAATATTTGGTAAGGTACACATAAAAAAAAAACAAAAACACTTTGTGAGATCTGTATGACAGGCTGTATGTTGCTGTCAAAAATCAGGAAGCAAACCTGTTGGCTATAAATAAAGTTGAATTTCAAAATAAATGCTGCATTGTCAGATTTGGCTGTAAAATGAACACATATATTGTTTTTGATGTACAATTGTTATGCGATATGGTCAAAAATATGCAAACTGTAAAATACCATTGTGTAATTTCATTTTTCATTCAGCAATTTTCTATAGGATAAAAAATCAAACAAGTAGAACACTGCTGAGTTTCATTTTGTTATCCTTTTCTTTAAAGTGTATTTTCTTCCTAAATGTTTTTACACTATGAAGCTTTTAAAAATAATACTCTGAAATTAGGTTTGTTGGTTATTTCACCTCTTAGTCATTTTGATGTTGTTTAGATTTAAAATTATTTATCTAGAATAAATTGAAAACAAGATGTTTTAAATCAACCATGCTTCAGTTCGTAGCAACCATGGGGATGGTAATGGATGAATTCAAGTATTCTACTATAGTCTAAACACAGTATATTGTAAAGGAAATGTGGTTGTTACTCCCAAAAATAACAAGAATAAAATATATTAGAATGACACTTGTTTTCCTTTTTTTTTGATAACTTCATATTTCTTATTAATAACCGCTTGACTGTCGAGTTTTCTGCCATAAATAAAAGAGCCAAAATGTATGCATAGACATTGTATAGCCAGGCAGAGATGTTCCCACTACATGAGGCAGAGAGAATTTGGTTGTAATGGGAAAACAGCAGGAGGTCCACTCCTTGGCTTTTATGCGATTGAAGCTGAGCATGGAAATTTTACTTGTGTGTGTGTGTGTGTGGAAAAGAGAGCAAAGCACCAGAATAAGTACCTCCCACACTGTGTGTGTGTGTGTGTGTTTGTACACACATTGTGGAGACATTGTAAGGCCAATTATCCAGGAATATGCTACATTGTGAAGACCAGTCAGCTGTTCCACATGAGGTTAAATGTGTTGGTATTAGTTAGGGTAAGGGTCTGGGTTAGGCCATAGAAAAGATTGGGAAATGAATCAAGGCCAATGCAAAATTCCCCTTAAGGATAGCAAAACATGAATGGGGAGTGTATAAATGTGTTTGCGTGTGTGTCAGTAATAGCTCCTATGGCAGGCTAATGATAGGTCTTATCGACACCCAGCAGTGAATGCAGGCCTTTGTCTCCTCTCGGGACGCATTATGAAAAGCTTAGGGGGCTGCCTTTGACTCCTCTTTCATTTGTTCTCCCACTGATAAAACTTGGGACAAAAAAGCAACTCTTATACGTCTCCTATAGCGGAGCTAGGTTGGTTACAATGAAACCCAGAGCCCTGTGTGCTCATCAACAAAACAAGCAAAAGTTAGAGCCATAGCGCAAAACTCATAAGTAGCAGACAAAAGATGAAGATTAACAAGTAATGATTTACATTCTGCAAATGATGATTCAACAACAGAATGGACTGATGAGAATGGAAACAACATGAATTAGCTTAAGGTCCAGCTCAAAATCTTTTTCAGTGACTGAAAAAAACAATCTAGAACCTTAAAAGATTTTAAGATTCTAGTTTGGCATTTTGGGATTTTTTTACCAACTCCATTCCAGACAAATTTCCATCTTGGGCATTCTAAACATTAAAGATAAACTAAAAATTTTCTGATATGGCTTTTTTTATTTTTAAATACCAGCCTTCCTGCTTCATGCTCCACCAGGACTGGCAGCATTTTTAGCCTGATGAACAGATACTGTCACTACTCGAAACCCCTTTTTAACAATAATACTCTTTTCAAATTGCACTGGTGCTTATTCAGTTTAATTCATTATTTAGGGACAAGTTCAAAGTGTGTCTTTATACTAAATAAGTACAGTAAACTAAATATTTTCTTATTTACAGGCTATGTTTATAACTGCTTGTTTGTTAGATGTGCAGCTTGGTTCTACAGATGAGCATTTTTTGACATAAAAATGTTTTCTTTTCCAGTGATGTCAGTGCTATTCATCTCTGATGGTACCTACTTCTAAACAGGGCTGAAAAAAGACAAGAACAGCTACTGACAAAGCAGTAATGGAAACATTTGAAAATTGTGTGGGAGCCAGGACAAGAGGAGCCAGTAGAAAAGGGGCAAAACTTTACTTCTCACATTTTTAAAACCGTCTTCTTGAGGAAGCCTAGTCATTTCCCTGCTGAGTCAATAAAGGTTTATGCTTGAACTACACACCAACTTAGGTTTTGTTAGCAATGTCATAGACAGGGTTTGGATTGGGAGCTGCACAGATGCAGTTGTAGCGCAGTTCCTTTAAGCTAGAAGGTCCTGAGTTTAATTCTGATCCTGGAATCTTTCTGCTTGGAGTCTTCATGTTCTCCCTGAGTATCCATTGGTTTTCTCTGGGTAGTCTGGCTTCCTCCCTAATAATTGATTAAAATCTTTAAATTGCCCTTAAGTGAGAGTGTGTTGTGGTCATTGTTTTCTATGTGTTGTACTGCAATGGACAGGCGAGCTGTCCAGAGTGTACCCTATCTTTCTGGAGGGAGCCCCCCACACCATGACCCTGACGGATAAGTGGCAGAAGACTGATGGATTGTTTGGATTTTACCTTCTGGAGAACTCTCTGTTGTTTTTCCATTAACCTTTACCTCTGACATTATAACAATTCTTCAACTTGTTTCTTAAACTAAATGTTCAGAGTAAACTTTATGTTGCTCTCCTCTCTCTTTCCCTGTCGGTTTTGGCAACATGGTGATAAATAATGAATCGCCCCAATAAGCTGTGCAGCAGGGACTTAGAGGCTTCATTTAGTAGCCACACAGTCTTGAGACTCCCCCATCTCATTCCTCACAGCAATTAGAAAAGGGGCCAGGAAGTGCATCTCTTTTATGATGTTACAAAGACGTTAGAGACTCCACTGCACATAGCTTTAACACTTCTAGGTTTACTAGTTCCACGTTATCCAGTCTGTCTTTCAATTATCTCAAAACCTAACTTGAAAATGTACTGACTTGCATTTCTCTCTCTCTCTTTGATGCTGAACCCTCAGTCTGTAAATTACTGTCTGTAAAACCACTTCTGCTCCATTTTCTAAGAATCTTTCACTGATATCTCTAGTTTCAAACTGAAGTGGCTTTAGACACAATAAACCCTCGCTGCAGACACAAATGTTATCTAGTTTTCTGTCTGTCCTTTAGGTTTTCCTACTTATTAACCATCCTCTTGACAATATCCACTGGATAACATTCTGCTTCATTAGTTATTTGTCATTTGTGTTTTCCATGAAATACCCCTAAAAAATCTTCCCATACATATAAATCTGTAAAAGTAAAACCTTTGGTACAGTGAAGCTTGAGCTTTTTTAATTTGATCTCTTTCTTTCCAGATAAACAGAAATAGAGATTCAATTTGTCAAAGCTTAGCACAGCCTAGTCTGTGGCTGAAATGCATGTCATGTCTTCAGAGACAAAAAAGGGCAAAGAGGAAAAGTCAGCAACATGTCTGAATATTTTCTTACATCCTCCACCTTTATCCTTCCTTTCTTCCCCAGACAACTCATGCATCCTTTGACAACTTCCTAAAACAATGGGATTGTTTATCACGGCGCAATTTACGTCTCCACTAATCCCAGGTGGTTGATACACAGTACATCGATCAAAAGGATGATGAAAGAAGGCATTTCTTCCTCAAAGGAGTTCTAAACCACTTATATTAAAAAAAAAAAAGTATTGTGTTACCACTATGATTTAAAGAGACACAACCATCGCTCAACTTCCCATAAGGCTGCCAAAACATTTCATCATCTCCCGTTTCTTTTTTTATTCTTGTTTCTTATGTATGTGGCTTGTAAAAAAAGATATTCCACTTTATTATTCCATTTACTTAAAAAATGAATGCAACACAAGAGCGTAAATAGAGATACATGTTGGTTGCATATGAATTAAACTAATAAAAAGATATGAGGCTACAAACAAATCAAAAGCTGAAGTAGGAATAAAATGAGTTTAGACACCTTTTAAAAGTTAAGAGGAAGACATGAAGAGCAAGAAGAGGCAGCTGAGTGTAACTATACTGGTTTAAAATGAAATGAGTTAACCTGAAATGAACTAGACCAGACGTGGAATTGAATTTGCTGTTTCTTCCACAGAACATGAGCCTGAGCTGAGATTAGACAGAAATTTTATGATGTAATATCGGCAGCTGAAAAAATGATAGAAGTAGGAGATGAGTAAAGTAGGCTACAGTGAACCTGCATACAATGTCTTAATCATTTTCAAAAAAGTTCAAAAATATTTTTGAAATGACTCAAAATAACTGATATAATAACAAATGTGTAACTAACTTCTATATTTCATTAATAATGGTTTAATCTTCTGTGTTTACCCCATAAAACCTCTTAAAAGCTTTGAAGAAAAATCTCCTACTTGCTGTTGTTGTCTGTGGGAACGAAGGTTGAGTTGCAGGAGTGTTTTCATCAGAAGGGAGGGTGACAAGTATGGTGAAAAACAACATTGTCTTTGCCTCTTGCTGGATCTCCTCTTTAACAACCCCCCCCATCTGTGTACCGTGGTGGCCGTTCTGTCCATGCCTGCATGTAGGCAAATGATTTACTGCTGCTTTAAGCTTCACACAGAGAGTGAGAAGATTACTCACCGAGACGGCGCTCACATTGGGAAAGGCTCAAACACAGTAAAGACAATAAGGTGGCCCCTCTGCCAGCTTCATCCCTGTATTTCACCTTGTGGGTATTCTGTTCTCTAAAGTAATGATTTATTTCTCCTTTTCTACATCCAAGCATTGTTTGGCTCTTTATACTCTAATGCAGTTTGAAAGAAAAAAATCTTACTATATGAAATGGATTCTCGGATCACATAGGTGTAGTTCTAAAGCAGTAGGTTACATTATTAAAATATTAACTCCTAAAATTTAACCATGATTAAAAAACATCCTCATAGGAAAACTTTTTTTGCCAACTTAATTAAGTATCCATGACCAAAGGCCACTTCAAATAGAAGGATTTTGTAATTTCCGTTGACTTTTCTGTCACTGTGGATTTAAAAATTAATCTCCTGGCATTGATTAAACCTTAAAAAAAAACATTTCTGGTACTCAAAATTCCTTATCTACAGTTTTTGCAGACAAAAATAATCCCTTCATGACTTAAAACAGCTTAGATGTACTTCAACACTTTCATATCATTTATAATATGTGTATATATGAATATGGAAATTAGTCACCGCCTCCATAGCTTTGCTAAGGTCTCTTCTACCTGCTCCACTTAAACCCTGTTCAAAACTTCAGCTGCAATATATAAGGGGAGGAGTTCACTGATGCCTTTAAAGTTAGTTATTCAAAATAGTGTCACATTTTGCATATTTTCACTTAGAGAATTAGGCTGGAAAACTGGTCTAACAAACAGCAAACCTTCCAGGCAAATTAAGTAAACTTGGGTTGAATTTGTTTAAAAAACTTGAGCGCCAGATGTAACTATTAACATCAATCCAGTTGTTCATCAAGCTAAATATTAATATATTATATGTAGATAGATAGATAGATAGATAGATAGATAGATAGATAGATAGATAGATAGATAGATAGATAGATAGATAGATA
>JAUZNJ010091414.1:0-22437 GCA_034780135.1 Jordanella pulchra | reverse complement strand
AAAATGACTCTGCAGCATCCAAAAATGTAAAAAGATGCTCATGCGGACCTTTATAATGGTAGTCCTAAAAGGGTTAAAAGTGTAACTCCACCCGCCCAGTATGTGGTGCTTTCTTTTTCACTGTTTTCCCTTCTGTACTGTCTGGTAGCGGTTACTGGGTCTAATGCTAATGCTAACTAAACAAAACAGTCGGCACCAACGATCTAAAGCTTGTTCACTATTGTTAACATTTTTTGCTTTTGTTTTTGTATTTCTTTTGGCTTAAATCTGAAAAAAAATCTAAAGCTAAGATGAAGCCATTTCTCGACTTTATCATTTTGCTACTTGCATCTTGCAGCACCTGAGCACCGTCTAACATGATTTGCATCAACAACATTTGAATTGGTCAAGAGTGAGTGTTTGTATTGGGCTTCAAGTAAAGAGAATATGAGCTGTGAAATGTAATTTAAAACAAGTTCAATTCATAAAATTCAGTCAGAGAAAGAGACGTATTAAAAAATAAAATTAGAAAATCTAAAAGATGTAAAAAAAAGCTTTAGAAAAATTGAATAAAGGAATTTGAGGGGCCCGATGGTGGTGCAGAGGTTTAGCGCATGACATCGGCACCGACTTTAGTCCTCAACTCAGCCGTCACAGATTTGAGTCGTGGCCTGGTGAGCGTTGCTGCATGTGTTACCCCTCTCTCTAATTCTGTTTCCTGTCTGCCTACCATTGAAAATACAGAAATAAAAGCAGCGAAGCTTAAAAATATTCTTTTGAAAAAAAGGAAATAATGAGATCTTATGAAATGTGAAAAAAACTAATTGAAAGAAAATTGAAAACAAATAATTTTATCAAATAAAACCTGACAAAAATAACAAAGTTGCCCTCAAAACCTTGTTTTATTTTTTTTATGCTTCATTTGTAGATTGCACTTTCTTTTGAAATGTCCATTTAAGAAATGTGTTCATGTTAACAATAATGAAACAAATTTTACTCCATATTTCTTCCTGGAGGTGATTAAATTACTGAATGTTTCTACTTTATATGTTTTGTAGGGTGTGAGACGCCCTATACAACATGTATTTTAAATCCTGTTAAGCATTATTTCATGATTTTATCTTTTAGTTTCACTGTTTCTCTTTGACTCCAATGTTTTTTCAGGTGAGAGCAGCACATGTCCTCCGGGCCAGCAGTGGACGCAGTGTTTGCTGGGTCCTGTCACCTGTACAGACCTCACAATGGACCTGAGCAGGAACTGTACCCCAGGCTGCCAGTGTCCACATGGGACCGTACTGCAGGTCGGTCAGGTCAAGTTATTTTATTCATAAACAGTTCACTAAAATGTTTTACAGCTTACACAAAGAGAAAATGGAACAACATAATTGAAAGAAACAAAAGCATTAGCAGCTTATCACCTTTTTAAAGCAGTGCTAACAGCGGGATAAGAGCCAAGAGTGCGAATCGCAAGTTCAAAAATGTGAACTTTTCTGTCAGTGTATCTCGACCGAACCAATCAGGGACTCGGTGTTGAGAACTAGAGTGAAGGAGCGCATCAAAGAGGAAGCTTTTTACAAATCAGAATGGAAAATAAAAAGGCTTGTTAAAATAAGATTAGGGAAGGACTGATCTTTAGAGGTTTGCGGTTGGCTTTTAAAAAAGCTGCTTTAAATTTCTCTGGTGGTGCGGTCTCACTGAAGATGTTTTGAGCGTCAAAAAAGTGTCCAGCTCTATAACCAGGAGCTATCCTGTGTGACTAAGACGTTGGCTTGATTTATTTGCTGTGATGAGATAGCAAAAAGAAGCTTTATGTTTTTAAGCCAGAAAGAACATCTCAAAACACAAGCCACTCTGTCAGTCCACCAGGGTTATGATACTACTTTTAAGTATTTTGTATTTCAGAGCGGCAGAGCTCCACATAAAGGCAGATGACAGTCCTGGGAATCCCCAGTGACAGCTTCCTAAAACAAGTCAGGTGGATTGGGATTTCTTACTGCCTTCCGTAGTGACTGAAAGTAAAAACTGCAAGTACCAAAATAAAATCTTTATGAATCATTTATGAAGTTCCTTATCAATGGGTCCATCTGTGACCCTTGCAAGGACCCATGGAGGGCCTCCACAAGGCAGTAAAAGCTTATTCACCTTAAAACCTCAGCAGGATCATTTGTTTTTGTTATAAATAGTCAGGAACCAGAGATGTATTAAAGAACGGAACCAAAATAAAACACTCAGAGAGGATGTTTGGATTAAATACAAAATGAAAATTTGTTAAAAAACAAAAGATTTATTATGAAAAACAAAAGCAGGTTCCCAAACTTAGTGATTAAATCAAAATCAAAGATTGTGATTCTAAAAATATAGAGGCAGTTAAAAGTAGCTGTAGAAAACTACTAGCAATGGAAATGACTCTGACTCCTCCTGACCTGAACTCAGCACAGCAGCTGACCTCTGACCCCAGGTAGCATCAGTATAGATCAGTATTGGGTGATGCTCTTTAAAAGTTCCACATGCTGAGATTCATACCCATTAAGATGAATATTTAGCTCAGTATCTTTTATGTTTTCCAGGACGGTAACTGTGTGCCTCAGTCAGACTGCCGCTGTGATATCGACAGAGAGCCAAATGAAGATGGAGACAATCTGCCCAGAAACTGCAAGAACTGGTAGGAAAGCCCAGAATAATCCAAATTAAAATGCCTGTTTTTGCTTCAGTTCATAAACAAAGACAGAGGAAAATGTTTTTTTAATAACATTTCAGTACCTGTGAAAGAGGAAAGCTTGTCAACTGTTCTCAAGTCGGCTGCAACGGTAGGAAGAAAACCTTTGAATTAGAAAGTGCTTCAACATTTACAATGGTTACATAATGTTAACATGTCACTATGGGGTGATCTGTTTGAAGTGGACGGCCAGTGGTCAGCCTGGACCCCCTGGGGTCGGTGCTCTGTTTCCTGTGGAGCGGGTCTCCAATCTCGGTACCGGTTCTGTTCCAGTCCCCAGCAATCCGGCAGTGGACTTCCATGTCTTGGTCCTCACCGTGAGGATCGAGTCTGCATGAGTACCCCATGTGATGGTGAGTGATTATGGAGTGAATTTTGCGTCATTATTGTTGCAGTAAAGTTTTTGTAAATAGCAATTTAAAAAATAAATGAAATTCAGAAGGAAAATTTGAAAAACTTCTTAATAAAAACACCATTCAGTTTGGGCTTGAAGTGAAGAAAATGGGATTAATAAAACAAAATTTGATAAAAATCCAATAATTAAAACAATCTGAAAAAAAGGAAAAAATATAGAACAAATTAAATGTTTTAAAAAAATATATATATATATTTGAAAAATAATTGGATATGAAAAAATAGTTTAGGAAAAAAGCATTAAAAAGTATTTCATAGGTTCAAAACTTTCACTTCTGGATTGTTTTTTCTGGCAATAAATATTTTTTTCCAGATTACCATTTCCAAAACATGTTTTTTTCTTAATTCCATTTCCAAAACAATTTTCCTTTTTAATTTCCAAAACTTTTTTTAGTTTCATTTCTATTTGCAAAATGTGTTTTCCTGCATTATAAATTAAAAAAAATTATTTTCAAGGTTTTTTTTCTGGATCGCATTTTTTTACACAAAATTATTTTTTAACAAATTTCTTTTTGCAAGACCTGTTTCTATGAAATTTTATCTTTAAAAAAAACATGTTTTTTTTTATTCCAAATTCGTATATGCAAAACCTGTTTTCTTATCACTATTTACAAAACTCCTTCTTTAATGGAACAAAACTCCTTCTATAGTTAAGCCATGTGTTAATCCCTTGATGTGGTAAATGAGCCATTGTACACAGCCGGGATAGCGTGCGCATTTTCCTAGTTCCAGTAGTTATACATTCATTGTGGACCCTAGGAACCTTTGGAAAGCTCATATTTCCATTACAAGTGATTCCTTATGGTGTATTTCATCACTGATCATTATAAATGTTGTCACAAATTTGTAATATACTTTATTTTGAAGGTAAATACAGAGTTTAAACGTTTCAATTTGACAACTATTTAAAGGCAAAAGCCTGTTTTTATTTTCTTTATAGATATATACCTGTAGATACATTCGGACATCAAGGGGTTAATTTTAGGATCAGTTGTTTGTTTGAAATCCAGATTATTGGTTTTATTGCTCAATTGGACAATTTGCATTCCAGTTAGCATCTATTTTTGTTTTTATTGTGACGTGATGTTTTATTTTAGTTGACGGGGGTTGGAGTCAGTGGAGTGATTGGACAGGCTGCACCAAGTCATGTGGAGGGGGGGTTCAAAGCCGCAGGAGAAACTGTGACAGCCCCCCTCCAGAGGGGGATGGGGACTACTGTGAGGGACTGGGGACAGAAGTCAGAGGCTGTAACACCGACCACTGTCCAGGTACTCTGACACACTACATGCTTCATATCTAGATCTATATCAGTTTAACCGTATCTATGTGCTCTAGTGCCGCCTTGTTGGAAGGTCCCAGGGACCGTTTTCAGCAGCTGTGGGCCCTCCTGCCCTCGTTCCTGTGACGACCTGTCAGTAAGTGAAGCCAAGCAGCATTTTGATCCTGTATACTATACAAAGCCTGACGTTTAAGTCTTAGGTAAGTTCAGGTTCAGGATGGATTCAGGCTTGGATTTGACTGGGCCGTTCTAATACATGTTTGAGGGGGCCCTTAGCAGCCCATTGACTGTCTTTGTTTGGTCCCCCACTGCATTCTAAGAGTATTATATATATTGTTCTCACATTACAAACATTAAAACATGCCGAAGTCCTGTTCTTGAAATAAAATAGAAACAGTGACACCTGTAGGAAATAAAATAGAGAAACTCTACTATACTACGTTTTGGTTAGAAAGACAAACCTAAACAAAGGTTTGGATTTAAGTGTACAATGACTACAGGTGCCTAACTAGATCACTACTTCTCTTGTTTTAATGAAAATTGAGACACTTTTAGACATCGCTGCTATCAATTATGGCCTCCTTTGCCAATATAAACATGTTTAAATACAGGACTGTTCTGCATTTAAGGTTAAAATTGAACAATTGACCACAATTCAGTAAAAAAAAACACACTTTGTTTACCTTTCAGACCAATGAAGTATTTTCCAACTGAATTTAACTGCCACCATGTTTCACCATGTGCTCAGTGTTTTGTTTAGTGTTGCTTTTCCCTCCCCTTGTTGCGTTTTGATTGGAATTATTTTATTTTGGTCTCATCTGCTCCAAACAGCAGTGTCCAAAGTCAGTGCTGGAGGATACTGTCCAGCAGGGTTTACAAGATTTCATACTTTAAAACAACTGACTCTTGTCAAAGCCTGTTAATTTGCCAACAATTTTTTTAGCTAACAATTTTAACCTGATATTTTACAAACATTCTCAGTTTGTCATTAAATTCCTGTTTAATTACTATTAAGAGAGACAATAAAATAAATTTAGCTCATTTGGACCCCATTTTCATACCCCTTTTATTTCCAATTGTTAAACATGATAATTTGTTTATAGCATTAGCAACATTAGCAGTTAGCCATGGTTTGTTCACAATTATTTCCTGGTCTTAAAAGGGGAAAAGTTATGCAAGCAGCAGGACTTAGTGACAACCTGCTGGTGATTCCCTGATGGGGGGAAATCCTGGTGATAGCAGGATGAGCTAACGTTACCATCCTTCAACGAATGTGGAGGAGCTAAACTGATTTCTATTTGGACAGGATTAGGTTTTAAACAGCGAGCTGCCGGGTTTTACTCTGGACTTAAAACCAATACACACCTTCTAACTTGAAAATACCAGATTTCTGGGTCATGACTCCTTTAAACTGGACCTTTTTTTCAATAAAGCATGAAACTAATCCTCTAACTTAGTCCAATGTCTCCCAGCACTGTGAGTGGCATTGTGAGCCCGGCTGCTACTGCACAGAGGGGAAGGTGCTGTCGGCCAATGGGACGGTCTGTGTAGCGAGGGAAGACTGCCCTTGTCTGGACATGAATACTGGGCGGCGAATAGAACCAGGAGAGTCAACAGAGGCGCCTGATGGATGCAACAACTGGTCAGAATAATTTTACGTAATTTAACATTTGTCAAAGATTAATTAGCGTAAAAGCTACTTTTCTCTTGCAGCACCTGTGAAAGTGGCAAGTTGAACTGCACCAGAGAGCCGTGTCCAGGTGGGAAAAATCACCAAAAAAGTTCCCATACATGATGAACTCTAAGCAAGACTCCTAAAGTTATTAACACTCATCGGTATGCCTCTGTTTTCCAGTGTCGGGTGGGTGGTGTGAGTGGTCAGAGTGGACTCCCTGCTCCAGAACCTGTGGGGCAGAGTCGGTGTCCCGCTACAGGAGCTGTAACTGTCCTGAACCTAAAGCTGGGGGGGAGCCCTGTCCTGGAGAACAGGAGACACACAGCGGGATGGGCGTTCAGATACAGAGACAGGCCTGCCCTGTCGTCACCTTCTGCCCCAGTAAGATCCAGTCAGTACAGGGTGGGAACATCTGTTTTAAATAGCTGAAAGTAAAAAATTAGATTAGCAATTGTCTTTTAATTAAATGCATGTCAGATGGCCACTTTCAGAACTTACACTTTTTAATCAGCAGCACATTTATGATGTACATGAATGTTGTTGCAAGAACAACGTCTGAGCAGTGTTTCTCATTAATGACAGAGCTGCTCATGCTTTTCTCTTCAGATGTTGTAGAAAAAGAAACAATTCTCCTTGCTGCTTTGTTTTTCTAAGTATAAACCATTTAATTTAAGCTGGAACAGATTCATCTAGAAAAAATATTAGAATAAAGTTACATTTTTTTGTTAATCAGTTCAGAAAGTGATGTATTAATCATAGAATCAAATATTCTAAGATTGTTAAGGAAGTCTCTAAACGGTCTGTCAGAGAACAGGTACAGGTAGAGAGTGTTGTAGACAAGACCAGCGAACAAGTGACCGAGACCAGCCAGGACACCAGCATTCATGTCAGAATAAAATGAGAAGCATGATCACATCTTTAATTTCTCAAGTTACCCTGCAAAGAACATTATATATGTATTGCTATTTTGATGGTTTTATTCCTTCTAACTTGTGTTTTGATTTTGTTTTCCGTGGTCTAATAGTTCACGGTTCATGGGGTTCCTGGTCGGCCTGGTCAGAGTGTGATACGTGCGCCGGGTCATCCGTTCGTAGCAGACAGTGTAACAGCCCTCCTGCCAGATTCGGTGGCCTGCCCTGCCTGGGAGAGAGCCGGCAGAGCCGGCGATGCCATGGCAACATCACTGTCTGCTCAGGTCGGCTCACTCTTCATGGGTGTGAATAAACAGCAAGATGCTGATAATGTCTGAGAAGCTGTCCGTCTCACCCTGTTCTGTATCCTTCCACCATCTGAGTACAAAGTCACATTATTTTCCGTCTTTCAGACTGTGGTGGTGGTCAGGAAGAGTGGCCATGTGGGAAGCCCTGCGCTCGCTCCTGCTCAGATCTCCATGGCGACACAGAGTGCTTGGACTCCCCCCGGTGCATCCAGACCTGTGGTTGTCCTGGTGACCTGCTCCTGCAGGATGGAGTGTGTGTGGCCAGAGAGGAGTGCCGCTGCAAATATCACAACAACTCCGTCACCGGTTGGACATTTCTTCTGTTGATGTTTAATCAGTGAGAACTAATATAAAACTGCTTTATTTTTCTCTGCAAAGACAACTTAGATTCCAGTAATACATCGTGGGTTTGGCCCGGCGGATATGATTGGCAGTTTGCAAATCCAGGAGATATAATCATCACTGAATGTAAAAACTGGTAACGACTTTCTGAAGAACGTTCATCCTAAGATTTTCAAACAGTATTTTTATCAACTTAATATCCTGAAAAATGAAAAATCTTTATATTTTAGCTCGTGTGAGGCTGGGGTCCTGCAGTGTCAGTCTGTCCCTGGTTGCCATGTGGACGGGGCCTGGGGCCAATGGGGAGCCTGGACCCAGTGCTCTCGTCCTTGTGGTGGAGGAGTTACCTTCAGGAGGCGCCTGTGCAACAACCCTGCTCCTCAGAGTGGTGGCAGAGGCTGTGTGGGCGGAGCTGAGCAGCAGAAGGACTGCAACCTGCAGATGTGCACAGGTAGCCACCTGCTTCTAGTCCTTATCTATTTATGTTAAAAACCTATAGCTAGATTTATTCTAGTTTGAACTCAAGCCATAATGATGTAATCTAATACTGAGAGTCTGTTTTTCGTTTTGTCCCTCGTCTTCTATCCTAATGTCTCCAGACTCGGTTGGGCCGTGGTTGCCCTGGTCTCAGTGGTCTGCCTGCTCAGTCAGCTGCGGTGGAGGCCAGCAGTCCCGTTCCCGTGTCTGCGCTTCTCCACCTTGCCACGGTGTTAGCCGTCAAAGCAAAATGTGCAACACACAAGTCTGCCTCGGTGAGGTTTCTTTACATAATCGGAACCATCAGTCTCAACACTTTAGAATCCAAGGGACAGTTTTTAGTTGTTTGGATATGAAGTTAACTGTGGTTTGCAGGGTCTGCAGGTCCACCTCTGTCCTAAAGCTTCATAGAATACCACCAGTGATTGATACGTATGTTACCTGCTGTAAAATAAGGAAACGTCAGGAAGTTAAAAACTCAAAAAGCTAAATAAAAAAGGGAAAATCTCACTTAAAAAGTTAACCAGCTAAGTAAAACAGCAAAAACTGAAGTTCCTGTATCTGCATTAATGTTCTGAGGGTTATTTTGCAAAAAGATAAACGTTTTTCATTAATTTCATTTTTGCTTTGAAATTGCTGTTTTTTATATGTTACAAAAGTAATAATAAGGTCTATTAAGGTCTCATTCTATCCTCCATTTAAACTCTTGACTTGAAATGTTGAATTTTGATTGTATTTCACTGAGTGTTTTAAGAAGGGTTAACAACAATCTTGTTACACAAACTGAGAAATGTTTTCTAACTGAAGGAACAAGAACGAGGAAAAGGTTTGTTTACAAGAAGCTTAGCTGCCATATTCCTTCAAAGTCCTTTCAGCTGCAACAATCACAACTAAAGAAGAACACAACAGCCACACAAAGGACTGGAGACATTTTCTGGATTATTAAATGAGGAGGAGAGCAAAATGCTATATTTAATATTTTCTCTATGCCTCTAGGAGCCAATCCTCTAATTTATCCATTATGTCTCAGTGACCTTTTATTTTAGTGTATTTCTGTACCTGAAAACAAAACCAAATCTAAATCCCAGCCATACACACAATTGTTTTAACACTAGCTGGGAGGAAAAACCTTCTGCCCATAAAGTACGACGGGTCAAGAACAAGCAGCTGAGGGAGAATTTAGGGATGAGACAACATGGGTTCCTCTCCTCCCTGAGCTAATGGGGGAGACTTTATTTATTTAGTCTTTTAAGAAGCTTCTTGTTATGTAAACAAACCTTCAGATGAATAATTTTATGTTTCCAGCTTTGAACATATAAAAATAACTTGGTTGAGTTTTGATTTTGTTTTTAGAGTTTTGATGCTGTTGTATCGTCTCTTCTTTGCGATCCTACAATAATCCCTGTAGGGTTTGTTCTTTAGAAAGTGACTGAAATGTGTGGCTGTCTGTGTTTTTGTGTTTTCAGATGTGGGCTGCCCTCCAGGCAAGCTGTACAGGGAGTGTGAGCGTGGAGACGACTGTCCGTTCAACTGCGCTCAGCTCAGTGGCAGAGAGGGCTGCTACTCTGACAGCTGTGAGGAGGGCTGCCACTGCCCCCCACACACCTACCAACACCGTGGAAGATGCACACCGGTGGGTCCTTAGCCCCTTCACTTGGTGCAGTTTTAAGGACGGATAAAGACTAAACAAACATTACAGAACTGACCTCTTGTTGTCTTTGTTTCAGGAGTGTCCATGTCTGGTGGACAAAGAGTTCCTGGCGTCTCTGCAGACTGTCTCTGTCACACCAACATCATTTCTGCTCTCCAACATCTCAGAAGGGATGGAGCTCATGTCTGGAGATACTTTAACACATGACTGCAGCACCTGGTAGGCTAAGACTTCAGAAAACAACTGCAGATTTACTCTAAATCGTCCCTAAAAGTATGGAGCAACGTTCCAATTTATCCTGGGCTCGTGTTTTATTCCCGGTAGTGACTGTGAACACGGCAGGTGGAACTGCTCCCTGGAGTTCTGTCCAGTCGACGGTGGTTTGTCACCATGGGGCCCCTGGAGCCCCTGCTCACTCTCCTGTGGAGGTTTGGGAGTGAAGACACGCTTCAGGAGCTGCACCCAGCCTCCCCCAGCCCACGGTGGGAGAGACTGCCAGGGGCCCCGCCAGGAGACGACCTACTGCCAGGCTCCCGACTGCCCAGGTTAGGGGTTAAACTTAGAAGGAAGAGCTGCTGGTTTGGTGATGAAATTACTCATTTGATGTTTGATTTTTTCCTTATTTTTCAGCTACTGTTGCTCCAACAGCAGAACCAGCTATTCCAGGTACTTTTTTAAGTTACTTTGAATCTGATTTACTTAGCAACAACTTTCCCAGCTAAGTGGTATCCCTATTTTTGACCTTCTGACCGGCTGATTGAGGTCATTTTCTCCTCTGTGCCACCCTCTCATGTAGAAGACGATTCGGGCTTCTCTCCATGGTCCCTGTGGAGTTCCTGCACCAAAACCTGCACTGACGTCCAAAGTCCTGCTACAAAGTCTCGCCGTCGCCAGTGTGCCAAACCTCCCTGCTCTGGGAGCTCTCACCAGGAGAAGGCGTGCAACCTGCCCCAGTGTCCAGGTTTGATGCTCTAGTTCCCTGTGTCAGTCGGCTAAAGCAGAAATAATAATGCAGGGCAGTTTTTTTTCTAAACAAATAACATGTCAACCAGAGCTACTGCATCAGATATAATTGGTACCAAAGAGTTAAACACAGAATAGGTGAATACTGGAGGAAAACATGTTGGACTGTATAAACCCAGCCTCTTAAAGAAATTCATCCTGCCCTTAAGAGCCAAAAAATATACATCATGCCATAAAGTAGAGGCATATGCAGCACTGTGTGATGTTTATCCACTATGGGCTGTTAGATCTATTAATGACTGAAAGCAGATGTCAATATTAAACAGTTTCCCTTTGTGTTTTGTTATGGAGATCCTTGTAAATAAAAGCCCACATTCAGACGTCTAAATTAAATCCTACTTTAAAAAAACAACCAATATGTCCCATTAACAGCTTTGAGTGTAGTTAGTTCTGTGTTTCAGGTGAACTCAGACTCCTGTAAAAAGCTGTTTTGGGTCACAGAACCAATTCAGAAATGAATTCAACCCTCTCAAGTAACAGAGGGCAGTTTTTAGGAAGATCAGCCTCCATGGAGGATTGATATGTACCTAGTACTGAACGCTGACCTTAAAAATCATGAAATGTATTTTAAATCAAGCCTGTTCACTTTCCTCCATATCAACAGTGAAGTTAACGTTAGCTTAACTCATAAGAAGACTCAAATTTCTGTTTAATCAATATTTCAGAGCATATTTCTACTGCTGTCAGAACAAATTTATGACTGTTAAGCAAAGTTATTTAACGATGACATCACTTAACCAACTTTTAGTTTTTTAAGAGAACAGCTGTTATCCTGAAGATGCTTTGCTAACGTTATTAGCCACAACCAGGAAGAACAGTTTTGTCAAAAAGAGGTGGGATTTCCTGAAAAGTTACCTTTTAGAGGCAGTTTATGGTCTCCAGTGATTATCACCCGCAAAGTGACAAAAGTTCACAAAAGTGGGAGTGAGGCTACGGAGGAAAATAATCCGGAACGCAGAGGAGGAGCAGGGATTCAAGAATGGGACCTTTTGGCGTCCCTTTGTATTCAATCGGCACTGAAAGAATGTCTGTGTGCCTGGTTTGTAGTTTACATGCATATGTTTTAAATAAAGCTGCTTGTGTGAAGATTATTACCCTTTAGGTAAAATTCTGACTAATATTAGGGTGAAAATAGTGAAAATAAGCTGTAAACATGTAAACCAGTCAGGAATATCCACTCTCATCATGATCCAGGGGAGGTGTGCATTGGAGCTGACTGTGTAGACAGGAACTGCTCATGGATGGAGTGGGGGCAGTGGGGGTCCTGTTCCCGCTCCTGTGGAGTGGGCCAACAGCAGAGGATCCGGACGTTCCTCCCACCGGCTGGAAACGGCTCGTGGTGTGAAGACATAGTTGGAGGGAACCTGGAGAATCGGTTCTGCAACATAAGGCCCTGCAGAGGTCAGTGCCGTGTGGGACAGAGCTGTCTGCCACACTAAGGTTTCAGAACGACTGACGTTCGCCTTTCTGAAACAGTGGATGGAGGCTGGTCCAGG
The DNA here is from genome assembly GCA_034780135.1 of Jordanella pulchra. Taxonomy (NCBI): domain Eukaryota; kingdom Metazoa; phylum Chordata; class Actinopteri; order Cyprinodontiformes; family Cyprinodontidae; genus Jordanella; species Jordanella pulchra. Next base: position 10,166 of record JAUZNJ010091414.1, on the reverse strand, counting down.
TGGAGTCCCTGGTCCCGCTGCGATCAGCGCTGTGGAGGGGGGCGCTCCATCCGCACACGCTCCTGCTCCAGCCCGCCGCCAAAGAACGGAGGGAAGAACTGTGTGGGGGAGAAGAACCAGGTTAAACCCTGCAACACCAAACCCTGCGGTGAGGCTGACCCGACCTGTGGGGGAACTCACTGACAATACAGATGAGTCTGACCTTTCAGACTCATCCTGTCCATGAATGCATCTAATGGCTCTAATGTCTCTAGCCTTTGTTTTATTCTCTGGGAGCCTCGTTATGTGGAAGCGGTGCCTGAAGAAACAAATTCATGACCTTCTGTCTGTGTAACGTAGATGACACAGGGTGTCCAGCGGGCCAAGAGTTTGTGGCGTGTTCCAACCAGTGTCCTCAGCGCTGCTCTGATCTCCAGCAGGGCATCGAGTGCCAGGATAGCAGCGAATGTCAGCCTGGCTGTCGCTGCCCTAAAGGTACTGAAGCAGATTTACATTTATTCCCTCGGTGTGAGTTTATATCTGTTCTTTTGTTTTTATTCCACCTATAAAACACGTAAAAGACTGTTTGCTTTAGACGTCAGGCATTGCATCAGTCCTGGTATTGTTTATAAAAAATCTGCTGTGAGAGGAGATTTTGTTCAAATGTGTTTGGATATTTGATATGTACTTTTACTCACCAGGAGAAAACATGGAAATAAAGCACAAGAAGTCCCAGATTAAAAAAAACTGTTCTGATTTCATGTTCAGGGAAAAAACTTTTATTTCTAATATATAAAAGAAACAAACACTAAAAAAAAAACAAATATCCATCACAGCCAACTTCTTCAGTAATTGAAATACTTAAAGCCTCGGCTATCCATATATTTGCATACGGGCCCCACCTGTAACATCCATGTGTTCTGGAACCCCTCCACCCCAGTACAAGGTTTGATCTTCTCATGTCATTAAATATATCTGAACAAATATTTGAATTAGATATTCAGTCAATGTAGTAACGAGGGATCAAATATATATATATCTATCTATCTATATATATATAGATAGATAGATATATATATATATATGGTGAAGACATGTCTAGAAATGGACATTTTGAATTATTTTTAGAGCTTCCTGCGCTAAAATACTTAGTAAAAACCAGCTGGGGAAAACTGTAAAAATCCAAATGAACATCACTACATTTCTTGTAGCAGGAACTGTTATAATTTGTAAAATGAGAGATAAAATAAATTGATAATGTATCTGAAATATGGACATGCGGTAAGTTTATGTATAAAACAATAACTAAAACTTTAAATACAACACATTTTTAGTTAATTATCAAATTATAATATAAGCGTCTTTATTCATTTGATGCAGGCTGGCTGGTTGGCTGTTCTACTTATATTGAAACTTTCACATTTAAAGATATAAATATTCCCAATTTTTATCTAATGAATTTGTGGGACTTTGGTGTCTCCATATCTGCTGCTGTTCAGTTGATTTTATTTATAGACTTATGAGACATTTTTAGATTTGAGCTCAAATGTTTTGGTAAAAACTTTCCTTTAGCATTTGAGTTTCTAAAGCGGGATCTTTTGACGTTCACATCAGTCTGGAGGTGGATCACTTAGCAAAGATGCAGAAGAGATCTCTGACAGGGACTGCTGGGTTTGTTGGCGCCGTCCAAGTGCATGTCACAGGGATTGGAAGACAATAATAATATCAAGAGATTTTCTCAAAATTTTGACCATAATTAATTTTTTCTTGTTTTGTATTTTTAAATACAAACTCAAAATAAATTTTAATACTCATTCTAAAATAAGAATTTCCTGATGAGTATCTAATCACTACCTTGGATTATCTGATGTAGAGTTTGTAAATAAAATAGAGTTTTACCTTTGAAATTGACGAGACAGCAGGATTCAGAGCTCTGTATATCACGATGTTCTCTGTGGAAGATTGAAATCTAAAACTCCTCTTTTATTTTTCTTTAGTCTATAGTTTAAAAAGCCTACAGCTAGCCAACCTTTTCACTGACTAAGCATCTCGTGCTATGTGGGTTTGTTTACCTGCAATGTGGGAGAAGTTTTGGTCAAATATCCTACATTGTAGGGACTTACAGTCAGTGTTAGGTTTTGGACTAGGGTTTGAAGTTTAGCCTTGGTTTAGGTATATGTTGTAATGGTTAGGGTGGGGGTCCTGGTTAGGTCCTATAAAATGAATGTAAGTCAATGAAACGTCCTCATAAGTCATGTAAATAAACCTGTGTGTGTGTCCAGGTCAGTTGCAGCAGGACGGTGTGTGTGTGGAGCCATGGCAGTGCGACTGTGTGGACTCTCTGGGCCACATGTGGGCGGCCGGCAGCTGGCACCAGGTGGACTGCAACAACTGCAGCTGCTCTGACGGACAGCTCCTCTGCACCAATCACAGCTGTCTCCCCGCCTGCGTCTGGAGCTCCTGGTCCAGCTGGGCGGCATGCAGCGTCTCCTGCGACCAGGGCAAGAGAACCAGATACAGGTGAGGGAAACAAATATATAACGAGCACTCTCTAACTACCATTTGACATTTACCTTGGTACTTGGCTGATTATTTAATACATGTGTTGTAACATAAATACTTAATATAAAGATGGACATTGGTCCTCAATGTCCAAAATTATTATCATGGTTTATGGTAAAACACTGTTGTTTAGATACTCGCTATCTTTCTGTAGGCAGAGAAGGTACAAACGTTTTTGTTGAGTCTTCATGTTCTGCTGTCAGATCCTTGATCCCAGAGACTGAAGGAGCAGACTGCAGCTTTGAGCAGGTTCAACACAAACCTTGCAACCCTGGACCCTGCCCTCCTCTCTGCCTTTACGAACATCAGGAGCTGCGGGTGGGAGACACCTGGCTGGAGGGAGAGTGCCAGCAATGGTGAGATAGAAAAAGAAATTAACAGATGAAAAATTGAAGCTGGAGTCAGGAAACTCCTGCAAAAGTCTTTTCATTTTCCACCCAAAGGATGCTTTGTTTTATGTTGCAGCACCTGCACCCCAGAGGGAGTCTACTGCCAAGACATAGACTGCAGAGGTAGGAAATTTATTTGGTTATTGCACGGCTAAATCTATTGTCATCTGTATAAAGCGTAAATTCAAGAAATAGAAAACTTGTTCCAAACACAGTTTATGTAACTTGATTTCTCTTTTTTCAAGCGAGAGTGGTATCTCCTGATGGAATGGCATCCATGCTAGGTAGTCCTGTTATAGGAAACTATCACTCTAATTAGGGTTTTGTGGTGTTTGTAGTTGATGGTGCTTGGACCCCCTGGTCGGTGTGGTCCGACTGCTCGGTGACCTGTGGTCAGGGCACACATGTTCGAACCCGAGCCTGCATCAACCCACCTCCACGAAACAACGGCTCTTACTGCGGTGGACCAGCGAGGGAGACACAGAACTGTCTTACCCCCCCGTGTTTGGGTTTGTATACATGACCTTAACCCTTTAATGCCTGAGTTTATATCAGTTTGTCAAAAAAATAGTCTTTTATTCCAAATTAAATGGAGGGTATTGATTTGAGAATTGCTGCTAGACTTGCTAAAAAGCAACACTAGGCATCTAAGGAATGAAAAAACATTTTCAATCTTCACATGTTGACTTATTTGTTAATTCTGTTTTTGTTATTTATTTTGTTACACACACACACACACACACACACACACACACACATATACATATATATATATATATATATATATATATATATATATATACTATAAATATATATGCTGATTTGTGGAAAGTCCAGTCTCTAAACAGTCCCAGTAGCTGCTAGGCCTTTCTTTGAAATAAGAAAATATTGTTTTAATTTAAAGTTTTAGACATTGATCTACAATGTCTTTTTTAACAATGATTGCATGTTTATTATATAAGTGTTTCAAATGTAGTTAAATGATGATACAATAATAATTTGTTGCACTTTCCCATGAGCTGCTATAAGTTAAGTTTGGGTTAAATAATCAGTGTGATAAATGTAAATAAAACATTTGCTTTTTTCGTTCATCCACTGTTTCAAACTTTGCTAAGTATCAAAAAAATCACTTTATGGTCTGAGGAGCTTTTATCTCAATGCTCCATGAATCAATCTTGTATTATGGTATTAAATTATATTCTAAATTATCCATCATTTTTTCATAACCTAAATTAAATATTGAATCTTTTTCTTTTTTGTAATATTTGAAACATTTTTTTTAAAGTTTTCTACAATCATACATTATCAGACAATTTCTATAAGATCTCCAGCTGCACTAATTAGCTTCACCCCCCATCAGGGGTTAAAGCTGTGACTCCTCTGAAGCTGCTGTTTTCTGTTTCGAAAACTTCATCCAACTGATAGATGGTGACAGAGTTCCTGTTTCTGTCTCTGGTTTAATCGTCTTTAAACCTCCAGATGACCTTTGCCCATGGTCACCATGGTCACCATGCTCCCGGAGCTGCGGTGCTGGGTCCGTGTCGCGGCGCCGGGTTTGCGTGTGTGAGGAGGAAGGGGATGCTGCGTGCCCCCCTGAGGTTGAAGCCGTAAGGAACAGTGAGGAGACTCAGCTGTGCTACCACCAACCATGTCCAGGTAAACGCTGGAAGAGCCCACCATAAAAGAATCAGCTTTATGTCTTTATTTATCCTTTATTTTGTCACATTGTTAAGATAAAAAGACTTTTATTCAACAATCTGAGGGAAAACCACAGATGTGAACAGATGTGTATGTAAAGAAGCCCCTGACTAGATGAACTGCTCTGTTTTCCAGACTGTCCCATGTCAGCGTGGAGCATGTGGTCCCACTGCTCCTGTGAGGCTCAGAGGCAGCAGCGCTATCGCGTAGCTCTCACCTCAGCCACCGGAGGGCAGCAGTGCACTCCTGTAGAAACCCAGAGCCGTGCCTGCAGTCTCAGTCAGTGTGAGGGTGAGAACTTCCTTTTATTTTCCTCCCAAAGTCTCTGTGAGTGATTGTTTGTGTGGAACTGGGAGATCATAAAATCAAAGAGTCCTCGATATTAACCTGCTGGGTCTCCCTGTCTTGTAGCCTGTGAAGCTCCGTTTGTTTACTCAGCATGTGGAGCTCCCTGTGAGAAGCAGTGTGCACTGATGGGGAGCCAAAATCTATGCCTCGGAGTCAGGGAGTGCTCACCTGGCTGCTACTGCCCTGAGGTGAACCTTCAGTCTCTGATCTATGGCATTTCTACATATATTTACTTTGATCATAGAGTGTGTTAGATTACAAAAATTCATATATTTGACAACAAAAAAAAGACCAAACTAGTTTTGATGACACTGAACCGACTTCCATAGATGTGATTGCTTTTTATTATGTTTTTAGTTCCGGAGCTACCTATGCTTTATGTTTAAAGTATAAAAACTAAATATTTCCCAGTAGTACTTTAACGTGACAGAAAAAGATAATTGTTATTCAAAAAATATGAGGCACATTGCACTCCCGACACAGCAGACGTACTAAGAGGTCTTACAAAAAAGAATTACCTAAGTTATAATAAGATTTTGTAAAATCTTGCCAAATCCGATCACCTACACAATAAAAATAATATTTTAATTCAATATTAATCTAGAACTTAAATATTTTAGCTTTATTTAAACTACCAAAGGGCACTGTACCACTGTTTGAGGACTGTTCTAAGATACTAGATTGATAAAAGAACTTTTTCCCTCAACAAAAATGAGACTATCAACACAAAAGGAAGGAAAGATGGAAGAGAGGGTTAATGCATATAAGTAGGTTTACCGGTAAGTTATGTTTCTCAAGCAAAAAACGTCTTTGTGTACGTTTTTATTTTCTTGGTTTTCCTCTCAGTGTTTGAATCAACATCATTAATTTCTTGATTTCGTAGAATAGTATTGAAAGAGTTGTGAAGAGAAGATAATATAATAAATGATCTTAGAAATAGGACTAATCAAAGACCTGAGAATATTGATAGATTATTACACTTCTTGTTTAGTAGAATCTTCTCAAAAGATTATTAATCCATCATAATCTGTTTTTGCTTTTTATATCAATCTCAAAACAAGATGAAAAATAGTTTTTTGAAAGAGCTAAGATTGTAAAACCTAGTTAAAGGTGCAATGTTTGCAGTGAAAAACATACACTAGGAAAAGTAAATATAATAAGTCAATTTTTTATTTGGGTGTAATTTCCTTTTAATTGAACAGGTTAGATGATTTGCTAATTAAATAACATTGACAAAGAAGGTAAAAAAATGTCTTTTTTTAAGTGCATAATATCTAATAAATCAAATTTAAGGGAAACAAAATCTTAATTTCACTGTCTGATCACCACCTGCTCAAATTCAGGGAAAATAAACTTATTTCAAGATATTTTAGTTGTTTTTAGATCAGTTTTTGCAGCGTGTGTTTTAGTTGTGTTCTATTATTGTTGCAGCAAAGAAAATTAAGAAATTAAAGTAAAAAAAAAGGGTTTTAGATTAAGTTTTTTCATATTATTCTTTTTCAAATACAGATGTTCTATTTTCTTTGCTTTAAATTGAGTTTTGCTAATTTCCTCCTCTTTAAATTGTGTTTTCCAGATCACATTAGGTGCGCTTGAAATGATCTACGCTTTTTTATTTGATAAAGAAGTTTTTCAAAGTTGAATTCCTGGATCACATTTTGTTTTTTAAAAGTCTGTCTTCAAAAAACCCTAAAAACTCTTTATTTTGAAATGTTACCTGAAAGAACAAATGTGCCATTTTCTTATTTCCTTCCAGGGCCTGATGCAGCAGAACGGCAGCTGTGTTCCTCAGCAGGAGTGTGGATGCATCTACCTGCAGCACCAGGCTTCAGGAGAACCTCCCACACCGTTTACTGTCCCTCAAGGCGCCACGGTCACCATAGACTGCAGCTCCTGGTTAGAGCCGACAAGTTGAAGCAACATTTTTGTTTCATATTGTTCAGAACATAGAAGCAACTTAGAAAGCACCCGTTTTATACGCCTGATCTCTCTTCTACTAGATCAGTGACTCTTTTAGTCGGCAGGTTTTCTGATGTCTTTTTTTATCTTTTTTTTCTGTCTCCCAGTCTTTGTCATGATGGGACTTTACATTGTGACACAAGAGAGTGTGACGGTAAGAAAAGAGATGATACAGTTGATTCTCTCAGTTCTCCCGACCCTGACCCGATTACTCCTCTTTCAGTAATCCTCAGCGAGTGGTCAGAGTGGACCCCCTGCTCTCCATGCGTACCCCAAAACTCTCTGGATGAGCAACAGCAGAGCAACAGCAGTAAGATGGTCTCCATCCAGAGACGTTTCCGGGCCTGCTTGGATGTAGAGTCTGGTCTTCCTGTCAGGAGCGAGGAGGGAAGCCAATGTCTGGGACCGCTGGTGGAGGAGAGGCTGTGTTCAGATGCCAGCGTCTGTAGAGGTGACGGGATTCATTCAAAACAACATCTTTTTTTGCAGACACATTTATTTATTTATTTATTTTCGTTTATGACAGATCTTTTTTTTTTTTTTTTTACTCCACATCTCATAACAAAAAGGTTTGTTTTGCTCCGTTTGACTTCTCCTCTGCCAGATGCTGCAGTCTGACACTTAGCTCACTTCAAACAGGCTTCATGCAGACGACTTGGTGAACGTGACGGAGTCTGACGAGCATAAAACCCCAGAAAAAATTGAAATTCATAAAGTGAAAGTGGTGTTTAAAATCAGCCTGGTGTGTTTCTTTCATGAGAGTGAACCAAAGCTGGGTTTTTGATCTCAGCTTTAAACAATGACACTGTTAAAAATCCCCCCTTAGAGATATAAGACATCAGGGTTTAAATACATGCAGAGATTTAAAGCTTCATTGATATATAATTTCTTAAAAAGAAACCTGTAGTTTTTTGCAAAGTGTTTGTGGGTTTTTATCTCTGGTTGGATTTGAATTTTGTTTTTTGTCAATTTTTGATTTTGAATAGCACAGTCGTGTTAGACTTCAGTGTTTGGGCTGGTAGGCTTCTATCTATAGGATAAATCATTTTGACACTCAGTGACAACAAATGTAGTGCAGTCTTATACCAGCCTAAGCTGTGGAGGTCCTGTCTTCTTAAAGGTCCTATTTCATTGTTAACTGTTACTTCTTGTATTGTTTTATCTTATTTTATCTATTGGACCAGAGTCCGGAACAAAGTTTACCTACCTACTTGATCGGTTACATTTTTTTTATTTTTGTTCATGTCTCTTGGTTTTAAAGGATGACAAATTGCGCTGATTAATGGCTTCAGTCGTTCTAGATGTGTTGAAACAAAACCAAGCCAACACCTGTGTCTTCCATGTGGGTAAATCTAAACCAGATCAGGCACTCAGGAGGCACCCATTAAAAACTACAAACTATTACTGCAGGAGGTGATAAGCGTCATTTACACTCCAGCTACCACTGCAGCAGTTATGGGTATTATTGCAGAGGGTGTAATTAGTTTCTAAACAGGGGTCATGAGTGTGCTAACTGGTGTTTTGCTCCAGACCTGTGCCACTGGAGCGTGTGGAGTGTTTGGACGGCTTGTGCACAGCCATGCAGCGGTGGAGTCAGGCAGCGCTACAGACGACCCCTGGCCTCTCCTGCAGGTCCCCGTTGTAAGAGTCAGCAGACGCAGAGTCAGAGCTGCAACACTGGACTATGTCCTGGTACAGTTGCTTTATTCTTTCTTTTCTCAAACTGAAACATTTTCACTCAATAAAATGTTCTAGATAAAGATAAAAAATGTTCAACCCCAGTCAGACAATAGTGCTTAGTCTTTACTCTTTTACATGATGCACCTCATGAATAATTTTGTTCTTTAAAAGCTGATGTAAATCACAACACAACACAAATTAAAGCAAAGGCAAAAACTGAATATTAACATTTGATTCAGAAGTACTCCATGATTCTGAAGGAGATTCATTTTTGTAACTCTTACAGGGTTTTTTTCAATGAGTTGTTGTAGATGTTGATGGCTGTAGGCAGAAAGGATCTCTGGTAGTGATCTATCTTACAGCAGGACTGATGAAGGCACTCTGTTCGACAGTCTTATGGAGCAGATGTTCACACAGAGCTTCCACCTCTCTGTCATCTTGAGATGGAGAATAGGAAAGGAGAGGCAAAGGGAGCAGGACCATCTTTAATTGAAAATGAACACTGATGTGGGGCGGCCTATGCCAAAGGTGGAAGATAAATCTAAGGTGTTACAGGGAAGCTTTGGATCAAAGAGTGAGATGTTTTTTTGACTGTGGAAAGAAGGATGCTCATTCCTGAACTGAACCTAACGAGGAACGTGTTCGGTTCCAGTTCACCAAATGTTCTGTCCTCCTGTTTAAAGCCTATGATCTTCCTCCCGGACCACACTATTCTTTAAATATTAGATGATTTCAATGTTTCTTTTCAACAGCAGCGTTATTTGTGACGCGATGAAACTAGATTAAAATGAAGCTGGGAAATCTTCCACCCTTCCTCCCGGAGCTCTAAGCAGTAATGATAAATTCAATAACTGAATTTGTTTTGTGTGCAAAATATTCCACAGCAGAGATTTATCTCCTTTTTCTTTAAATCTGTTTTTTTGTCCCTTCTAGAAGTAAATTATTGCATTTCGGCTGTTGTCATGGATACCCTCATTAAAATGAGGCACTGAGGCCAATATGGCTGGTAACAATACGACAGCAGTTTAGTCATAAATGAAATAACAGGCTAGAGTCACCATGCATAAACATTAGCTCACAGCATTGTGGCTTGATGGTTCATTTCACAGAAGGTGCAGTCACTCATGCCATCGTCATGCTGTGACATTATTTCTACTCTGGGAATGATTTTATGCTATTATCTCTTTACATTTTTTGTGATACAAATGCATGGGACCAGCTGCTCTTGCTCAAAAAGCAGTAAGTAGTTTTGTGCCATCCTGACCTGTATGACACCTTTTTTTATTTAAAAGACTGTACTTCTGTCATCTTGGACTATGGGTTTTTAAAGAGGCTGCTTTCCTTTAATTTTCAGTCCAGTCCTTGGAGGTTATGTCATCATGGTTTACAGTGTTTAAAAAAACAGATCTGAGATGAATATTGCAAAACACAAAACAAAAAAAAACCAAATTAAAACATAAAAATATGCTACGTCTGGGTGTGCAGGTGGCGCAGTGGTTAGCGCGCACGACCCATGTATGGAGGCCTTAGTCCTCGACGCGGGCGACCCAG
>JAUZNJ010091403.1:0-22437 GCA_034780135.1 Jordanella pulchra | reverse complement strand
AGATCTGGAGACCTTCTGCAAATAGGAGTGTACAAATATCTCTCTTTCTGCTGCAGTGAAGTTTTATAAGAGAAGATCTTTTGCTGTGATATCAGCTTAATGTTAAAGTCATAGTAGATGGTAACAGGGATGTCATTATAATTAGTTCTTATAGGCTGAATAGGTAGAACATTATTCAAAACTCTAGATGTGATGTGGTGGCTTTTGACTCAAGGGGGCAATGGCCACCCCTAGCCAATCACTGGCCACCCCTGTGGCCACCCCTACATGTGATTTATTGTTCCGCATGAGATTTTATTCAGTAACTCTGGAAGAAGCAGTTTCCACTGAGTCTGATTGCGGCAGCAGTGATACCATCATGTTTAATTTTTTATGACTCCTTAGATATTTTATCGGTGGTAAATTAACCAAAAACTAAATACTGCAATACAACAAAATATAATTCACAATAATATACGACAAATAAAGAGGACTGATACAGAATTAGTTAGTTAGTTTTAGGTTTTCTAGGGGAGAGTTTGTCTCTGTCGTCACCTAGGAGGCTTCTCTAAAGATAAAGAACATTGCTCAACCGATTTATGTGTATATTATGAAGAAACATGATTTAATTTCATCTGCTCTAATGTAAATATGTGCATAGGTTTGTTAGCAAGGACTCTAATGAAAATCTGGTCTGTTTTCAGTGATTTATTTGGAAATTAGGATGTTTTGCATGTTCATTTTCCTGTTGTTTTTTTATCTGTATAGATTAACCATAAGATTATTCTGGCACCTTTAAGTTTTCAGCCACCCATCAGGGCACATTGGTCACTGCCTGAACACCCCTATGAAAAGTTTCTGGAGCCGCCACTGGTCAGACACCCTGTTAATGTGGCCACCTCAGGAAATCCCTTAGCCACCCCTTGGCCAACCCAGCAAAAATTTCTTAGAATCGCCACTGCTCATCTTAACCAGGGTAGTAACTAAGTGCGAAAGAAGCTATAGTTGGCCTGTATGTATACAACTAGTACATTTCTTTTGTTATAAGATTCTTTGTTGTGTAAGATGTTGTTAGATATTAAAGGTTTTATCTGAATATTTATAACTTTTTGATTTTATGTTTTCTAAATCTTGCTTTAAAATTTGATTTAAAACTGATGAAAATACCAAACATGTAAAAATGATTTTTTTTAATTTAAACATCATAAATCAGATTTTTTTTTTTGTTTTAAAATAGCCATTTTAATATTTTACCTTAATATGCAAGTAAGAATATCCACAGTAGGACTAATATGGTTGAACTTGTGTGATCCTGCTACATATCTTTCTGATTCCTTGCCTTCCGTCTCCTTGGTGTTTCAACCTCTTTGGATCCATGTCTTCCACAGGTTATGACTTCTGCTCAGAAGGCCACGGCTGCATGGAGCACTCTGACTGTGTGAACCTGGAGGCAGGAGACTGCTGCGTCTGCAAGGATGGCTTCCGCCCCCTGCGTGATGATAATGCCTACTGTGAAGGTACATTGTGCCTCTGAATAACAAAAGCCAAACTTTTAGCTGAAGTTAGTTTGTCCTACACAAGAGGGCAGCTGGACTTTCTTCTTGTTTTTGTTAATGTGTCTGAGGCGCAGACACCAAGGTCGAAGCAAAAAGTGCCTTTTGGGAGGAGGTGGAATTGTGAAATGAAGGTTATTTTTACACTGGAAGATTTGCAGAACAGTCCTGGCACAACATAACCCTGTGTATCATTCTTGACAGCAGACAAAAATAACAACATGGGTGATATTGAAATAGGAAGGTGGAAATTTGGAGTTACTAAGAAGTACTACATGTGCATATGTTGGCTTACAAAGTTGGCATGACACTAAAACTTTTCTGTAATGACTGATATTACAACCCAAAAATCCTCTACATTTTAACTATATTTTATTTTAATAGACAACAAAAAGGTATGATCCTGAAGTGGAAGAGAAGTATTAATGCCTCATTAAAGTGTTTATAGATACATGTCTTAGGTGTTTATTTCTCTTTAGCCCCTCAAGACTTTTTTGGGTTTTGGTGTCTGTCTTTAGTCTGGCCAACCAGACTAATTCATGCTGCGAAGGAGGTCCAAAGACAGGACTAACAGTTAGCAGAAACAGTTAAGAGCCATCAGATAACCATTTATGTGAAAAGAACTTACAGCAGCAATGTTTATTGAAATGGTACCGATGTAAACAGCTCTTTCGGGACATAATAAAGGGTATCAATAAAACACCAATACGTTGCAGCTGCGATCTTAATAGGTTTGGCTACAAAAAAAACATGCTGTTGCCTCATGGGCCTGGCTTCTGGTCTGGTTTGTTTCAGGCAGGAGAGTATCAAGTCTTACCAGACTGACCTATGCCCTCTGTAAAACAGACTGACCGGCCAGGTTAATACGCAACATAATCTCAAGCTCCCTTTAATGCTTCTGCTAAAAAAAAGAATAACCACATCCTGATGCTACCAGAACCGTGTCTAATAGTGGGGATGTTGTGGGATCATTCAGGTTGATGCTTTGTGCTAGACTTTTGCAACAGTTGCTGTTTAAGATGGAAATCAATAATCGAAAAAAGAATGGTCTCAAATGAGCCCCCTGTTTGAGATGCACATAGCAATTTATGGTTTCTTTCAACGACAGCTCTGGTATTGTGTTCATCTATCAGACATTAATATGTGCAGCTCCTTTAGAGTAAGTATTGACTGTTACAGTAGGGCATCATTTTCATGCCTGAGTCAGACAGCTTGTTTGCAGTCTAACCACTAAGACAGTATTCGAAGACTTGCATCTTTACTGAGATGAACTCAATTACGGATGGACTTTAATTGTTTTGTAATTTATAAAATACAACATTTTACTCCCCCCCCCCCCCCCCCGTTACCCATCCCTTTAAAGACCAATCAAATCAACATAATCTGAAAAGGTTTAAGTTATAAGTAATAAAACTTTCTGTCCCATTAATGTTGCCTTTTACCAACCTTACTTTTCGTCCTTTTGAAACAACAGAATGGACAGTAATGTGCTGCTTTTCTTTGCTGGCTCTATAAACAAAGAACATCAACTTAATAAGCAGCTTTGAGGCTCAGCACATGTGTCATAAGTTAGGTAGGGTAAAAACATAAGCTTTCTCTGATTGTCTTTTTAAATGCACCTCATTTTTAAATTAACCAATTGAAAAAAGCTTCCTCCCAGAACAGGTCATTTACTGTTGATGGCGGGTTCAAATATTCATGCATGAAACTGAATTCCTCCTCTGCCGTCTTGGCTAAATTTTACCCACTGCATCATTAAAGATAATAAGTTTATCACCATGCTCTCCTGCTGTATAAAATGTAGTATCTGCTATCCTTGTTCATTTTCGGGCTTTAATGAGCAAGTGATGCTTCAAAGTAATTTATATTCTTCCTCTTCTGACCCTAAGATCTGCCCTGTCAATATACAGCCTGCTTGATCTTCTCTTTTCATGGCTTGTTCTGTTATGAAGCATCTTTTAGGGGATGAATGTCTTTGCCTATTTGCCTATTTTGTAAGCAGCAGTTCAGACACTCCCTATTAGATATGCTCTGTCAGCTTCATCAAGACTCGTCGAGATTTGTGTAATAATCAAGCTGTAAGGCTTTTTGCTGCTATCGTGAGGATGCTTAATGTAAGAGTAATGATCCACAGGTTCAGCAGATCAGATTCATTTGCTGATATGAGTGTTTGCCCAGGTGATTAGCTTGAGAGAATCTACTTTGGTACAAACCAGTTGATATAAATATAAAGGAAGAAAACCTGGAGGTTTCAGAGTCTTAATTAAACGGCAAATGAACGCATCATTAATCATAAGAGTGTGCAACCATGGTCTCACTGAAAACATCATTTACTTGGAGTCACAATAATTACCATTACCATTAGGTAAATATAACTCTGGGATAAATGTCGCATTTAAATAAGGAGTGCACCTAGTTTTTCGCCTGCCTTTCAGCTGTTCAGATATAGACAAATATATTTATTTTGCATTTAAGTTTTTTCATTACTCAGTCTAGGCTCCAGAATGAGTAAAACCTGTATTTGTCTTCTGAGTCCTGTTAATGTCACAATTAGGATTTTAAATGCATATTATGCAGCATATGTGTAGTATAGCCACCTGTTTTGTTGTGTTTTCATCTTGTAACTTCACCAGTTTTGGTAACTGAGTTTTACTGAAATCCATCAGTCTGAAATAGTTTCAAGACCTGCAAAAGACCAAGTGAGTTAAGCACAAAGATAGATAGTATCCGTTTATGAAGAAAATATGGGACAGTAGTGAACCTTCCCGGGAGGGGCCAGTCCTAATAAAATTACTTCCAGAGGGCATCAATGTCAGCTAAGAGGTCAAAGGAGAACAGGGGACAACATCTAAAATTATACAGACCTCACTTGCTTTAGTTAAGGTTGGTTTGTCTAAATCAGCAAGAAGGAAATATGGGTAAAAATAGCTTTTGTTACAGAGCTGTAAGGTACATTTGCAAAAAAAAAAAAAAAAATCCTAATGATCCCCAACCTTTTTCAGAGGTGGGACTCCTATTACAAGCTAATTCAGTAATTTTAGAAAATAATGACAATCAGACACGGTGCTGCTTGTGGTGCAATGGTCTTTGACTGAGGCAGGTTTTGGAGTGAACTAATTAAAGCCCAGATATAACCTCAAATAAGTAGCTGTCTCATAGCTCATCCATCAGACTATATCCTTCCTGGATGGAGCCGCCTGTGGAGCTAGTTATCTTTTTTACCTCTGCTTCTTTCAGTGTCCTGCTTCTGTTTTCTTAAACTCCAATCAGGATCAGCAGAAGTCTGGTCACACTGAGCCTGGTTCTGCTGGAGGTTTCTTCTTGTTAAAAGGGAGTTTTCCTCTCCCCTGTCACTGCATGCTTGCTCGTTGTGAGGGATTGCTAAAGAGTCACAGACAAAAAACAAACGATTAATGCTGCCAAAAGCTCATCCAGGAGTGGCATATCTTGCATGTCAGTGACTGGATATACTTAACTGGTTTCACTTCATAGAAACTCTTAACCAGTCGGACTGTCACTATAAAGGGCCTTGAGATGATGTATTGTGAATTAAGTAAATAAACTGACTGATATTTAAATAAACTGAATTGAAACTGAAATTGGATTATCAAGCTTTACAAATGGCTTTCTAACAATTTCCAGGATGCAGATGCTTATTACTTTTTGTTGATATAATTGTTTCTTAGTTGTTGCCATTTTAGATTATTTTATTTATTGAATATATCAGACAGGTTCTTCTTGAAGGATCTTTTGGTCTCTAATTCTGACTGTAATTTGGGCAGAGGTAAGATGCATAAATTAAACTGCTGTCCAATATGTGGTTAGTTAAGACTCATTAGTAATGTAGTTACCTTTTCAGAATAAAATAATAAGTTGATGGAAATATAAAAATGTAAATATAATATATGTAATATGACAAATGTTAAAATGAGTGTGATGATCTAAAATGATAAGGTGAGAAAAAAGCAAAAATAGGGAATCTTTTCACAGCCCTATATATATTTAACAGTACATCTCTCTAAGTGCTTCTCTCGGGTGAATTCTGACGTCCTGCCAGAGGTTTTCTCCTGCTAAGCAGGAGCTGCTCCTCTTCCATGCTACCAAATGTTTTATTGAGATTGAGACAGGTATGGAAATGAATAATCTGTGCAGCGTTTTTCTTCTTTTTTTTCTTGTTCTTTTAGTTTGCATTACATGCTCAAGTGAATGTGCCTGATTCGGTTGAGTTATATTGGAATAAACTGCATAAATCGCAAAGGATTTTGATTTATTTGAGCTCTTTGTCACTTAATTTTAAAAAAAGTTTTGAAAACGATGTAACAGATGCCAGAGACTTCCCAATAATGACTGAAAACCCTCAGAAAATGTTAATGTTTATTTGAGCCAATTAGATTTTGTTTTCATCACTTATCATCCAAACTCCTTGAACATTTTCTTGAGGTTCATTGTTGTCGAAATAAGGACGGAGGAGCCTATCTCATTAGATGTGGGAAAGTAGGTACAAGCAAGTAGACCTGTGCTTCCAACATCAACACTTCAGATCCGCACTATTCATCTCCAGAGCAGCCTGTCTCCCTCTATAAAATTGGATTGCAGTGTTTGTGGTGAGTCTTTGCATCAGAGACTTCAGAGAGAAACCTGAAATTGACTCAATTTGCTGATGGAGTTCTTTCAAAAGCAATTGATTTTTTTGTCTCTCTCTATAACCCCCCTTGCAGTGATTGTGTGTGTGTGTCCTGTGAGGAGAATAAAAGGAATCTTGTCAAAATCATTGAGGATCCTGCAGGTGGAACAGTGAATGTTTCTGTTCTTGAAATGGATAAACTATTTTGTGGCTGCAAAGAGATTCAGCTAAAGATGAGTGATATCTTCTGCTTTCAATCGTAGAGTTTCAGCAAGGCAATGTCTGCATAAGATGAGGTCCAAGTTGGAGGCAATTTTCAGTATTGCACAGCATGCTGCAGTGTTATTATAGAACAGTAAGACAAAGAGGCGCACAGTTGATCATGTTTTATGTACACACGCAAAGACACTCACTGCGTTGTTGTGGTGCTAGCCAGACCTGAACATAATCATCACCAAAAGCCAAGACAGATACTAGCTCTTTAAAACCTTCCTGGGTCGGAGATGTGCTCAAAATAGCTGATGAGATCACTTCTGTGTAAATTTTTCATAGACACAGCAGTAGGGAACACTCAGGGGGATACTGGCCCTGCCTTTGTGTAGATCTGTGTGTGTCTGTGTTGGAGCTGAGTTCCCCTACTGAAAAAGAGCTCATTTTTCCCTCCATCCTATTTTCAGTAGACAGTTAGACTGAGGGCCTCTTCTGCTACATGCATGCAAGTGTTTGGGACAGAATTAGGCAGGCAAGCTAGCAGCAGAGAAGTGACAGACTGTGTGATTGTTTCTAAATTGAACTATCAGTGTGGTTCAACGTGTTGAGATAATACCATTATTCATCTCTGCATTGTTGAGGACTGCAGGCAGAGACATCTCCCATTGTTGTTTGGTTTTGAAATGCCCTACTTTTGAATATCTCTGTCAGAAAGGCTCATAAATGCTGGCTGTTTAAGGCTTGTATTCGCTGCACACATGTCGGAAGTATGAGATGAAAAATGATGCTCCGTAAAATTGTTTAGAAAAGGAAGGATGTTTTGCTTTGAGGCACACTTTATTGGGGTGGGGGACATTTTAAGGGGAATAGGTACCCTGTTAAATCAAATCTCAAAGGTGGAAACACCTGTTCTTTTGTGATTTTTTTTTCATATGTATCGGATTCTGTTCTTAGACAATACAAGAGAAATTTTTATTTATTATATTTCATATATTTATTATTAGAGGAAAACAAGTAAAATAATAATGTTATAATAATAACATTATAGAATGACTTGTTCATATTTTCCCCTTCCAATATTTTTAAGGACGCCCAATTATTGTGATGGTTCCTAAGGTAATATTATGAGAAAATGCTGTTGTTGGTGCTGTGTTAACAGTAATTTAGTTTGCTTCAAAGGATGTCTGATCAGACCTGAAATTGGGATATTAAAAATGTTGGCTTTTCTTGTCTTAAGTTGTTTCCCGAGGATAAATGAGTTGAATGTGACGTGTTACCAAACAAAAGTTAGGTAGGACCGTGGAACCAAACCCGTTATATCTGTGATAAATTAATTATAGTAAAGTTTCTGGTGTCTCAGGTTTTAGAATCCAGTTTACAAAATATCACTGTGTGAACCAGGCGTAACATATCTAAGGACAATTTCCCGTTGCAGGTTTAACAAACCTCAACTCTGAATTGATCTAGCCTAGGTTGGAGAATCTTGAGTTTTCAGTTTCACAACAGCTGCTGTGAGTTAGTTTAAACAACTCTGACTCAATCCACTCAGAGTTGAACATGTGCATAACAAGTATGGACAGTCACTATCAGTGGAGCCCTGATTTGACGAGTCACCATGATGACAGGCAGCAGGAAGTGCCTGTTTTCCACAACTGGAATTAGAGATTTTAGTGCAAATGGAGAATGTGTTTAAAAGACAGATCAACAGCACTACAGCTGTAAAGGAGAGGGAGATGGTGAAGGAGAACATTGCTGCTCGAGTTGATGCATAAGTTTACATGAAGGTCTATGGCAGGCTGTGTTGACATTTATTAAAAGTACTCTCCTCTCTGTTGTTCTATTTGTAGATCAGTAAAATAGGATTCTTCCTGATCAAAATTCCTTTCTTAGTCAGAAGTACAATAACATATTTTCTAATTTAGATTTTTCCAGCAGAAACTGAATTTCAGAATGTAAAATACAAAACAAAATTGTACTGGTAAGAATGACCTTGAAATGTTTACACATTTGAAGTGGCTGTTTTGACTGAATATGTATTTCTGATATCTGAATTATATTTCTTTATAGTCAAACTAATACAAATGATGATCAGTAACAGCAGGAATATGGAGATCTGAAATTCATTTCTAAAATGTTCATTCTAGATGTGAAGAACGTCATTTTGTTTTAAATGGTTATTTTGATTAGGAAAAAATGTATTTCAGATATCAGAAATGCATATTCAGAGAAACTAATAAAAATCAAATTGGTCTGCCATGACTGCTTGAATGGTAGTGATGTATTCTGTTTAGTGCATCAACAGGTCAAGAGGAAATATGAAAAAGCATTGTTCAAACAGGTCCTGTTTGATGTACAATGTAAGATTTTGGTGATGGCTAGTGATGATTAATCAGGATGTTACCAGCCTTAAAATAGATTGGATTTATTCCTGAATAGGGATTTGAAGACATATTGTTTTAGTTCTTTTTTCTACTCATTTATCTATAGTTGTTAGTAACTCGCATCTTGCTGCTGCTGACTATGGTTAATGATAGGTGGTTTAGTACTAAGTTTATGTTGTTGGTATGTTTGCTTTTTATTTGGATATGACTTACTGATTATTTCGCTTTAAACATACTTCATTACTGTTGTGATAACATTTAGATAAAAACGGCAATATGCTTCTGATGAGATTCAGTGGCTGAAGTTTTAGCTGAGTTCTGCTCAAATGTGTATTTTTTATTATTATTGTTAATTACTTTTAATCACAGCTTGCAGAGCAGCTGACACAGACAGGACCTGAAAATCTTTGTCAACATTAAAAAACATATTTACAAGCAAAAGGCTGTAAAAACAAACAAACAAAAAAAAACATGTGCACATTGTAGCCACATTATGTGCTGCGGTTTGGGTCAACATAAAATCGTTAAGAGGTAATAATTTTCAAGCTTTATCTAAGATAAGTCAAGGATTAAACATGTGTCATTTAAAAAAACTTTGATGGGGAACTGTTCCCATACTTTGGATCAAATCAGAAACTTTGAATATTATTCCTCTAGTAATATATGCAGTGAAGCAAATTGTTGAGCAAAAAAGGATAATTATGTTTTACTTTACCTAGAATTTTGCACTTTATATCTAAAGATATATGCATACAATTACCCCGACCAACATCATTAGACCTAAGAAACTCTAACTATTCCCCCACCAAATTGGAAAGGAAAAAGAAAAAGTTAATTATACTTTGGGGGGCTTTCCCGAGTGGCCATTACAGTGTCCTACAGAGCAGACCTTTGAGGACACTACAGCTAGAATCTAATACATTCTTACTAAGTGCTGTCTAAAGATGTATTTCACATGTTAGTCTTCAGTGGTTGTTTAGGATAAACATTTTTTGGAAATAACAGAAACAGATTATTTTTCTAGTGGATATACTTTGATTTTGTTAAATGGTAATAGCCTATTGGCCAGGAGGAAATAGTAATACATTTTGTATTTCGTAGCTTATTTTATCTTCTAATAAGACATTGCTGAAGGTAACTTATACACCTAAAATGCCCATAATACCTTTAGAAATAAAATACTATACTAAACTGAGAGAATAATGTTTTTTATGGCGTCAATATTCTGCCAAAAGTCCACACATGCAATAAATACTCCCACGAGCATGTTTACCGTTTTACATGCGCAGATGGAATACCACGGGGGCCCGATATATCCCACTCGTGAGTGCCTATTACTTTTTTGAGCGCGTATGGTTGGATTTCCACGCGTGCGCGCAGCCTCCCTCCTCTTCGCGTGTGGAACTGTTTTTGTGCGCTCGTGTCAATTTTTGTCACTTTGAAGGCGTTACCCTACTGGACAAAACAACCCGCCTGTGATTGGTTACTACCCAGGAAACGGAAACTCCGCCTCTTAAGGCTGTACTCTTCTTCCTGCTAGCAAAGCAACTTCAGGCTAACCGCATCGGATAGCACGCACCGGTATTTAAAACTGTAAGTTATTTATTGTTAACTTTGCTTTCCAACTTCCAAGGCTTGAAGAGAAGGGGGTCAAGCCTTGGAAGTTGGTAAACAATGTTAACAATAAATAACTTAGAGTTTTAAATACCAGTGCTGTTATCCGATGCCATTAGCCTGAAGTTGCTTTGCTACCAGGAAGAAGAGTACATCCTTAAGAGGGGGAGTTTTGCCTTAAAAGTGGCAAAAGTTGACATGAGCGCACAGAAACAGGTCCACACGCGAGGAGGGGGAGGCTGCGTGCGCGTAGAAATATAACCACACGCGCGCAAAAAAGGAATACGCACTCACGAGTGTGATATATTGGGACCCCGTGGTATTCAATTTGCGCATGTAAAATGGTAAACATACACGTGAGGAGTATTTTTTGAGCGTCTGTATGAAGTAAAGCTGCTCATGGGAGTATTTATTGCGTGTGTGGACTTTTGGCAGAATACTGGCGCCATAATTTTTGTCAGAAGGCTCCTCATGCTTTAAAGGTGATATGCATGATACATAAAATAGACATTGCAAATTAGATATATATAAACAAATTTATAAATTTTTATTTAAAATGCAAAAGAAAAACAGATGAGAAAAAAAAATGCAGACTTTAATTCCAGAACACGATGAGCAGATGAAAATAAAAAAGATGAGCAGATGAAAATAAAAAGTGACACATTCCTAACTGCGGTTTAGAGTGAATGTGTTGCCACCTGAGATCCATGGTTTCTTGTGTACATTGTGCAGCTCTTTTTGTGTATGTGCACAAACAAGTCTGATTGCTGCTGTTTTCCTTTAAATGTCAGAAGGTGGCAGCAGGTTAATTGGCAGCATCTGAAGAGCACAGGCCGCTCCAGACTTCAATCACTGCCAGGATGAGCCAGGACCCGCTGGGCATCCCACCTGCTAGAGGCCTGACTCCCCACCCCCCCAACAAACACATACACACACAGGTTTTTACACACGGAGTGTAAACCACGCTCACATGCATCCTGACTGCCTGTGTTTGTACCTCTGTGACCCAACTGAAATGTCACCCACCAAAAACACTTTCTGCATCTTCCACAGGGTCTCAGATGCTGTAAATAACTAGCATCCTACAAATACCACGTGGCATAACTATTCATACTGCTCACACTGCATTATTTAATGAAGCCTAGGCAGAAGTTCAACTGAATCAACTGGATCACTAACCCTCATGCAGTCAGAGGCTCATTTGTCTGTGAAGCAGTCAATTCGTATTCAATCGCACCTCCTCCTAATCCAACCAGCATCCAAAGTGCAGCTTAAAAGATCTTCAAATCAACAGCTCAACCTGCTACCCAACAATCATCTGAGATGGATCATGTGTCATACTTTGACTGTGATGACCCTGATTCAACCCTCCTCCACCATCCCTATAAGCTCCTTGCCCCCATTGAAGTACTTCCTTGGACAGCATTCACAGGGCATTGCTAGCCGCTCTGGTAGAAGACCTCCATGTTGAGCCTGGTTCTACCAGAGATTTCTTCCCATGGGGAGTTTTTTTCTCTCCACCATCACTCTATGCTTCTTCATCACGGAGGTTCAAACAAACCTTCATCTTGTTCCAGCTGGCATCCGTCTTCATCCCATCTCCGTTCCACCACTAGTTTCAGGCCTGGGGGGTATCATCCGTGTTCTCATTCAGCAGCTCATGTATATAATCAAAGTAAATTTCAATGTTCATGTATCCGACCAAGACCTGAGCGTCAAAGACTTAAAATATTGTTTCAATGAACTCTTCTAATTTTCTTTCTTCTTTGTGAGTTTTTAGTTTAAACTATGTTTGGTTCAGGCTTAGTTGTATTTACAGTAGTCTGGATATAATTTCTTGTGCATTTCTTCAAAATATGTGTTGCAGTTGGTAAATAAACTTTTACCCCTAAATGACCAAAACTGCAGATACACCATCACCTAGTTATACCATTTTAACGTTTTGTTTAACATTTGACCTGATAGTTTAACAACAAAAAATAAAAGCAATGTCCAAAGTTTTGGAGTATCAATTATATATAATCAGCATCAGATGGTCGGCAACAGATTAGTAAAAGATCCAGTAAAAAATAGCATTTTGTAACTTTTTTTTTAAAGGGGTTAATCTGAAATACTCTTTAGACTCAGAATAAGGTTGAGTTTGCAGAAAAAGCCTCGGAAGATTCAAACAAAAGTCTTATCTTTGAAGAAAAGGAAGATTACAAAATAAAACAAACATTTAAAGCAAGGCTCTACAACCCTCAAAATCCAAAGAGCTATTTTGACCCGGGTCCAACTAAGTAAAAGTCATATATTACAAGACCTTTTAATAAAACACAACTTATTACTTTTTAAAATATCTGCTGAAGGAAATCTGCTGCAATTTTTAAACAACATGTTTTTTTCTGTATGTTAAGCTTTTAAAATGAGGAAAAAACATGTAAAGTTTCATAAAGATGAAGCATGAATTTGCTTATATAGAATATATTTTGGTGAAAAAACCTCCACATATTTTCCAAATTAATGTCAAGAAAATTAGATCTAAAACCATATCTATGGTTCTTTTAGGTCATTCAGGTGTGAAAACTTTATTGAAATATTCCTTTAAAACCCACTAAAGCTTCTAAGACTTGTATATGTTTTTATAAAACATTACTTGGCTCTTTATTTCATTTCTAACCATTGTAGGGGGTCCAAAGAGCCCCTTCGGGCTCTAAAGCTGCAGGTTGCAGACCTTATTTAAGGAAACATTTAATCACAATCTGCAAAGGTTTATACACTAATAATTATCTGGTTAGTTAATTTGAAAGGTAAGGGTGTTCACGAGTTATCAACACAATGAAAAGATCAGAAGTGGCATAAAGTCCAACTTTTGATGGAAGTTAAAAAGGGAGAAAAATTTATATTGCCAAATCCAGACTTCCTTCCAGGAACTCAAAGACAAAAGTCGATACGGAGTATCATCTGTCACATTGTCTGTTATGATTGGTGGATTTACTTATTATTATTTAAAGGATAAGTTTTGTTTTGGCATTCTCATAAAATCCATTTGGGGTCTGGAGATGGGCAAATGAGCCAAGAGATTAACTTAAAGGTCAGAATCCAAAGTATAGCTTTTGCCATATTGAGTTACTAAAAACAGATTTTTTTTCTAAATATAATTTTAATCTCAGTAGTAATCAGAGCCTCACATATCTTGGACTTTATTATGATTAATACCAATTTGGAAAATCCATTATAAAATGTATTGCTTTGGTTTATTTTCAGTAACTTTTTTGTTTACCCTATGTTTAGCCCGCATGTTATTTACAATAAGTGATAGCAAACATGCCACTAAAAGCACAAGCAAGTACACAGGGCTGTAATTAAAAAACAATAAAACACAGCAACAAATGAAAGAGGGAAAACATGTCGTTTCACATGCACTACTCTCAGCAAGATACTGTCATCAGCTTTTCTAAGAGCTCTGATTGTTGTTTGTGTTCGTCCTCTCTGATTGTTTAGACCTCCAGCCAGCAGGCTGCGTCAGACAATGACAAGTGATGGATGATGATGCTCCATCGATTGAAACATTTCCCAGATTAATGAGCACCATGATGGAAAGCAAAAGCCCATTCACGCCTGCTGCTCGTAAACAAGGCAGTTGGGATCTTTAGATTCTTCTTCCGTTTTGTCTAAGTTAGGCTAAATCAAAGTGTTCTAAGTGCAGTTTTAATGTGAAGTTATGATGTATTGGCACATGTGCACACACTTCAAAGTGGGAGTGGGTATCAGCATATAATATTCTAGAGTATCTTTGAACTAAGTGGGAGAAGTGTTTGAGAACACACTAGAAATATAGCAGATGATTTTTGAAAATATGTTCTTGCAATTTCACTATCAAAACACACAAACCATTTCCACCTAAATTATTCTATTATTTAATGACAATTGTTGTGTACAAGGCATTTAATTGTTCATAGAAATCCCTTTGTATGTAGAATAGAGCAAACTTAAAATGATCTATACTCTTGTTTCTTGTTAATAAGAATGTCTTTATATCAGTTGTCTTCATCTCATTTCTAACAAATGTGATGTCAGGCATCTGTTGCCTGGATAAAAACATCTGTGTTTGAATCTGAAACAAAGAGTTACATGGTCTGAATTCTCTACTTTTCTGTGTTTGTTTTTATGCAATTTCTCTTTTTACAGACATTTGTTAAAGTGCTTGTTTTGTTGTAGAAATCGATAACACCAGTTAAATACGGTGTTAAATACGGTGCACTGATCACTATAAGTACACCACGTTATGCTTTTATAGACTGAGTAAATAACTAACTTACATTTCAGGCAGTATTTTAAGGGGTGTATCTCAAGTACTGAAATCTTTATTAGCCAAACTTTGCATAGTTGTCAAAATAAAACTGACAAAAAGCTGTCTTGTCTCTCTAAAGCCAACAAAATCTTTGATTATTTCTACATTTCCCAAATGTAGCTACAATTTAATGTGTGATCTAATTACACTTCCACTGAACAAAAAGAAGCTAAGTTAAACGTATTCGGACACCTTTTAAACACCCAAAGGAAAAAGAAGACCAACAGTGTAGATAAATTGTTTGGCCTAGCAGGGATGCTTTTTGTCTCTTTGCTCTTTTCTCTGACTCTCAAATCTTTGGGCATGAGGGAGCTGCCTACAAAGAATTATTAGAATATTTTGGCAAGCCCTGTTCATCCAGTATTCAGTGAAAACAATCTGCTTGAGAAAGTGAGTGGGTCAGTGAGGGAATTTGCAGAAAAAAAAAAAAAGATAAGGAGAAAAAAAGGCCGGTGGTGTTTAAAAAAAAATGACACAGATTTTGGTATCATTGTGGGACGTCCAAAGGCAGTGGCAGTGTTATCTCTTTACTCCCAGACCTTGGTGTATCTGCAGGCATGGGGCATGGATAGTGAGGATGCAACAGAATGTGCATGCCATGCATGCAAAGAGGGATAAGCTACAAGCTGCTATTTATACAGTTGTGGGATCGCTTGAATGAGCAATAGTGGGGATAATAAAATGTCAACACAGAAAGTATTAGGATGATAGCAGTAAAGCATTGAATGCATGTGCACTAAACTGCTGCTCCAGGCATTTAGATCAATCATTTAGGTCTAAAAGTTTTAAGCTTTGCTTTAATATTTAAAGTTTTGCAAGTAAGGTCAAAACCCTAGATTTTTTTTGTTCCATAATTAAAAACATATTCTCACTTCAGTTTTATCATCCTGATGTGTTTTGTTGGTGATATATAACTGCTGTAAAACTCTACTATGGTGTGTGCAGAATGATTAGGAAATTTGTATTTTAGAGGATTAATTTTATTATTGAACAACTATGTTTTCATTCAACCCAAATGACTCATACATATCAAAGCTTAATTTTTAGAAGCTGGAGTGTTTTTTTTCCACACTTGTTTTTGAGGGACCACGGGTTTTCTGTGGGGTTCAGATTTTATTTTTTTATGATACCGACTTCACTGCTTGAAGAAGGTGTCTTCCAGAAACTGGCAGTTGATCTAGGAGTTGAGCTTCACTCCATCCTCAACCCTAAAAGATCCTACAAGTTCATCTTTGATGATACCAGCCCATACCAGTACCCCGCCTCCACCTTGCTGGCCTCTGAGTTGGAGTGGAGCTTTTGCCCTGCAATCGAAGGCTTGGTGGTTCAAGCCCTGGCTCTGGCTTTCAGTGTTGTGTGTCCTTGGACAAAACCCTTCATCCGTATTGCCTACTGATGGTCCCAGCCTCACTTTTGTCAGCTAGCCCCAGTGTAGCTGTGGCTACAATGTAGCTTGTTATCATCAGTATTTGAGTGTGATCAGGTGCATGACTGAATGTAGTGTAAAACGTTTTGGTCAAGTCTCCTAAATTGAAAAAGCACTGTAAAAGTACAGGTCATTTACCATTTTATAGAGATTTGCATTTCCTTATTTACTTAAATGGTAGGTGGCTATCAAGCCTTTATGGCTTAGAGTAGGACAACATGTATGAAAAGCATGATGTGATCAAAATACTAATTTGCCTAATAATTCTGCATACAGTGTATAATGGAAGTATAATATATTCAGCCTTGGAAAAGAAATCAAACCACTGAATTTTTTAGCAGTTTCCTTTATTACATGTAAAAAATATGGAAATTTTGACATTCCTTTTTAGTCCCCCCATGTAACCCTTATATCCTGAAATAAATGCCAGTCCAACCAAATGCCTTCAGGGGTCATTTTCTAAATCCTTTCCATCAGGAGGGCTGCCAGGGAGCCCATGATAAGATATTTTACCAGCGCGCCCATATTCGGCCTTTAGGTTGGTGGAAGGTTTTAAAACTGGTTTACATAAAACT
Source organism: Jordanella pulchra (assembly GCA_034780135.1). Lineage (NCBI taxonomy): Eukaryota > Metazoa > Chordata > Actinopteri > Cyprinodontiformes > Cyprinodontidae > Jordanella > Jordanella pulchra. The sequence goes on along the minus strand of JAUZNJ010091403.1, from coordinate 5,742 downwards.
ATTCATTCATATTTGTGAAAATAAAAACAGGACAGTTACTCGATGGAGAAACCACTGAAAATACACAAAATTTATCTAAATTATATTATTAGCTGCAACATTAATACTCTACATTCATAATAACTTTCTTCGATATTTTGAACATAAAATACTCCCAAGATTAACTGAAAATACAAAAACATGTATACTCTGATCTATTCCTCTTCTATTTATAAACCAAAGTTTATAAACAAAATTGTCAGTTTGAATACTATCTTCTACTGAACAAGATGTAACAAGCAAACAATGAAGCTAATCCAAAATGAATAAATAATGAAAGTAAAGACAATAATAATAATCAGTGTTTCCTCTCCACTGCGGCTATATGCATGCTTGGTGTTAGGGATTTCTGTTGAGTCAGGGATGCAATCAGCTGGTTTTCCCTGTCAGTCATGGGCCCCTGGAATCCTTCTACCTTTTTACACTTCTTTTACTTTTTTTTTTTTTTTTTTTTTTAGCTCCACTGCCTCCCATAACCATCTCCCTTTTTTCAAGCTGATTTGATTGATCAAAAATTAAGCGCTATGTGGGCGACAAAATTGATGCTGCACATCCCCATAGTTTTTTCTTCTTTTTTTTTATCAGGGACAGTGAGGTTGATTATATTTGAGCGGAAGATAAATGGAGCTAAATAAAGGAATATCCTGGAACTAAACCTATAGCTTTCACCAGTATCTAATTACTTAGTGATGATCTGTATGAATTAATATATAAATCGATGACTTCCCTTACTTTTTTGACTACTCTTGTAAAGGGAGTCTGTGATTATGTTTTTCTATTCCACTTGCTGCAAGGAAAACAATAAAGTGATACTAATACAGAGTGATTCAAAATTTGTGGTTGTACCATGACAAATATGCAAAGTTCAAGGGGTATAATTAATTTTGCAAGGCGTTGTATAATGCACAGCAATTCCTCCTACTCGGATATGACCATGATTGATTCACTCATTATTCAGGAATGTACTGAGGTGAAAAACAGAAAGAACACAGCTATTATCATGCCATCCATCGTTGTGTGGCAATGGACTGACCCCTGAGCATTCCGTTTAGGGATAAAAGCCGCTTCTGACTCTCGGCCAACCCTCTTTGTTTGGCACATCACGTGTGTCCATGTGACAGGGCAATCTAGAAAATGGAGTGCGTTAATAGAGATGGAGATGGTTGCTCTCCCTTTTGCGCCTCTGTCGCGCCCCCTCATCATCTCACCTCCTAATAAAGTGTTTTAATAGATGCAAGTCCTGTCGACAGGGTTGGGATGGATGGGTGGGCTTAATGGCCTCTATATCAAAGTCAAACAATGTTTTACTAAAGTGTTCCTTAGGATGTTTCCTTAAGGACGCCAGTGTAAAAAGCCTCCTGTTCTACTCATGGCATTAACAGTTTTTAGTCCATAACATTCATTGGCCATCACATTTATTGTTTTTTTTTCTTTTTGTAAATACCCTCTCTTATCCTCCTACCCATCTAAGCACACTGTTTTTAGTAAATACCAGTTGCCCTAACCAAACAACTCTAGACTGAAACATGGTCAAGGTTACATCATGCTGTGGGGATGCCTGTAGATAAATATTTCTCTAGTTCTCTGTAATCTATGTTTCTATGGAGATCCTGAAATTAATCTTCTGACATCTGTCTGAATCAGTAACAGTTTTTTTTTTGCTTTTGTTTATCCGAAATACTCTAAACCACCAGTCCATAGAATGAAACGTGTTAGTATTATTCTGTGGGGGAATTACTCACAAAAAATAAGATCTCTAATAAAGGACATCTCCTGGAAAAGTCAGAAACCTCTGTTCTGTTTCACTCTGTTTTTTAGTTCTTTACGCTCAGGGAGATTCTTTTCACCTTCCCACACCAACATTCACTTCTCTCCCATCTTTGTTCACCCCCCCCCCATGTGTTTGTTTCATAAAGTGACATTGACTCACCTGCCCAGCTGTCAACCATTTACTCTCCTGCTGATTTTCCTTTTCAGTCTCTTTATATCCCATTTTTTAAAAGCTTGTGACAGTTTTAATTAACCCCTCATTCATGAAGTGAAGGACACATGTACTTCAATGGTTCGCTAGCAATTGTTTGCATGCGTCACTTATTAACGAGTCTTATGAATAGCTGAAGGCAGTGAGTATTTACGGTACTGTGAAAGAGGACGTGAATGCCACGGTTGTTGGCAGGTGTTGGGCTCTTTGCTCACAGGGTGGTGGGTGGTTCTCTACCCAAGGACATGGAAGCAGAGTGAATGCCAATGCAAATCAATTGAAATTCAGTTTCAAGAGCTCTTCATGAAAGCATCTGGCACCGAACGTACTCAGGGGTGAATGTCCTCTTGTGCTCTCTGAGACACTGAATGCAGTGAACGAATAATAAACTGCTAACGTCAAGGACTGTGGAAAATGTCTCGCAAGAAAAATCCCTGCGTTTGACCTGAGCTATGAATTTAGACATGACCTCTGGGTGTAATCATATGGCTGTGTTTATTCAGCATGACCTGTATTCACATGGCATTGCAATTGATTGCATCACATTATCAAGATTATTTTATTTACCCTGGCAACATTATTTGTTTTCATGAGAAGGTTTGGCATACAGTTCAAGAACCAAGAATAGCTATTGCTAAGGAACATGGATCCAAATATAAAATCTTGATTGGGGAAGAAAAAAAATAAGCAAAATCTAATAAAAGATATTGCTCAATCTAGCCTAATCAAGTTTTAATAACTATAGTGCAGAGAAGTGCTTATGTAAGTCTGTTACATATTCAGCACTGAGATAAAAATGGGTTATATGAGGTTGGTTTGGTAGCAGAAACGAACATTAATCAATCAAGCAATGCCAACGCTAATGAAACCCTGTTCTGTAAAGATTGATTGGCAGTCTATAACTGATTGAAGATAAATTTTGCATTTAAACTTTTATAATTGTGCTTGCTATCACAATATTTTGCAGGACAATGTCAACCCATCAGTAAGATCAAGTGAACATGGGTTATAGAGCAAGACAGATAATCTAAAATACACCCAAAAGTCCAAATCTGGAGGGCTGAAAAAATCAACTTGGCATCTTGACATTCAATGTTCGAAATTAGATCCTATTTATGTGCGGGGATTTTTCCTCAAACAGAACATTTATGATGGTAAACCCACCAATGTGGCTAATATAAAACAACCATGTATATGATGTAGCGGGATCGGAGAAACAAGCCATTCCCCATTCATGGCATTATTAAAGAGAACTCTACTTAGTTATTGACTTAAAATATTCATAATGAATGTGCTTTGTAATGTGTTTTGTAATAAGGTAAAACCGCTATCCCATGACATTTATGCTTTTTATTTTAAATCATAGAGAGGTGCTTCTCTACATTCAGAGACTCTTGGGTTTTTGGTATGCTTGCAGGACGATACATGTAGAATGGGGATTCTGTGCGTCATCTCTATTTAGGGTCAGTGTGATGGCCCTGCTGTGTGGTCCTGTGTGCTGTGACTGTCAATTAAAATTAAAATTAAGGTTCTCAACAGTGGGAGGTGCTTCCATTACGTGGTCACCTGGTTATTATTTAAGGAGCGCCGTTCCATTCAGGAGTATTTTGGGTTTTTTTTGCCCCCGTTGAAGCAAGCACACCACGCAGATAGCCGTTTAGTCCAGACCAGGTTGGGGTCCAGACATCCAGGCATAGAGGGACCAGGCTGTGGGAGCGCGGGTCGATCGTCCCATGCCGGTCTTGTGCGATATTCTGTTCCCCTGTAAAAATCTGTTCCCCCTTTGTCGGGAGCACACATTGCAGCCAGAGAGGTGGCTGTGATCATTTTCACAGCGCTTCTGATCGATTTCTCGGTTAAAAGAACCAAGATAAACATGTCAAGGTTGTAACGTTTAGTTTAATCGGCAGCTGTTATTTACAAAATTGTATAGTAATTAAAAGAGGTCTTTTTACGGTGTTTGTGTTATTTTAAACGCCAAGAGAATCGGTCTTTCTTCAACTTTTGTCACTTCAGCTTGACAGAAATAGAAGTCAGTCACCAAACACAATTTTCCAACACAAAGTGTGTATCTATAATTTTCCTTTGGTGATATAAGAGGATGGTAGCCGGCTGATGGCAAGGCACAAAAATTAAGACTTCATTAAGATGAGAGTGTAGACTTTCTGGTAAATCCTATTCTAATGTAAAATATGACAGATTACTGAATTAAGGAAATTTCTAGTATAGGCTACTACATGCTATCGAACACATAACAATTTTTGAGAATTTGGAAACAGTTGCTCTTTATTCCCCAAAGTTATGGGAGGAGGAGAGGAGCGAATGGATATTTCAGCTACCTGAAATAATCTGTTCTCCCTCCATAAAATGGGAAAAAATTAGCTTACCAACAAGTCGTTAACTGTGTTTATTCCTTTCATCAACAACAACAAATCTTGTGAATTTGGTGACATTTGATCTTTATTTGACAAAACATTTACAATTTTGTAAACAACAGCTGCCAATTAAACTAAATGTTACAACCTTGAAATGATTATCTGAGTTCTTTTAAACTAGAAATCAATCTGAAGCGCTGTAAAAATGATCACATCCGCCTCTCTGGCTGCAATGCGTGCTCCAGACACAGGGGGAACAGATTTTCAAAAGGGAACAGAATTTCGCACAAGACTGGGCTGCCGACTGACACCAACAGCTACTCAATTTGTGATTATTTTTAAATAAATGCCTTTTATAAGCTAAAACACCATCTGCTTGCCATGTCCTCCCAGTTTTTGTTGCGACCTGTCAAGCCGGGTCGTAACAAATGGGGGCTCCTCAAAAACACTTCTGCATTTTTGAAAAGTGTTGGTTTGAGTGCATAACGTGTTTCATTCATCACTTGTAGGAGTGAGCAGTGACATCACCGTTGTGGGTTGGACACGACTTTGTTAATCAGCTTGTCTGTTGTGGGCAGCTGTGGCGTGTTTGGTAGTTTGATTCAATATACAGGTGAGTGAAATGTGTTGGGGCTTGTGCATCAGTGTAATTCTGTTTTCGTGATTGTGTCTCCTGCTAGGCTAAGTGGTGCTGTCTTTTCACACTTCACCTATTTATTTTGGTAGTGTCGTGGGGGTTTAAGGTTGGCGTTCACTGTGCAAGCAGGGATCTCGGTGACAATCCGTGAGAATAATTTCTTACTGGTTTTGTGCTTAATAAGCCTGCCGCCGATCCATGTGAAGAGCCGGGAATCAGTTAGGCAGGTGAGTCGTTGCAGGCAGGTAAAGTTTATCGGGGACATGGTTACATTGGGCCCGTTGTGCACTGTTTTCAATCTACTTTCACTTTACACTGTATTGGTTATTGTTTAGCATGTTGTTTTTCTCCCCTGTAGTGTGTGAGTACGGTTTTGCTTAAAATTGAGTTTAATGTGGATGATTTCATAGCTGAGCCTTCTTTGGAGAAATTTAATGGTGCTAGTTAAAACGATCCGATAGCCATTGCTGCTCAGTTTGAAATACCTATGGTTAAACAGGAGAAAAGAGGTTATTAAAAGCCAACTGCATGCCGCGTTGGTTGAGCAAAAAGTTTTGCCATCTCTTGAACCAGCCACCCAGGGTGACGCTGGGGCTTCTACCACTGGAGGTGTGTTATTTTTATTTTTTTTTTAGCTTTTTACGGCACTAGTGGCTCGTTTTTCTGACAGTAGGTTGACAGGAAAGGGGGTCTGAGAGAGGGGGAGAGAC